>CAAKMY010037408.1:0-12707 GCA_901111285.1 Corrigiola litoralis
AAAAAATAGATGAGCAAAAAATTTTGTAGATGAGCAAAAAAAAATTTCGTAGATGAGCAAAAAAATTTCCAGATGAGCAATTTTTTTTCAGATGAGCAAAAATCTTTCCAGATGAGCATTTTCACTTCTCACGTTAAGACATATTTCCACCGGAGCGCTCCCCTATATATATATATATTTTATATTTTCGCAATATTTTTTAAAAAAACACGATATAGGGCCTCAATTTTTATTATAGAACAGGGCCTCCAAATAGTTTGAGATGACCCTGTAAGAGATTCATGTCTTTTTATTGGGCTAGCATGGATCCGTGCTGCCATCTTATTTTAGAAAGTAGATGTTTTCTTCCAAGGATTTCTAACCGCACTAAATTAGTAGTTCTTGAAAGAAACTCTTCGAATGTCACTCTAAGAATTACAAATGCAGAATGTATGTACGTAATGAAACAGGTGGTTTACATTAAAAAAAAAAGGAAACCGGTGGTTTGTTAAAATAAATCGTCAGTTCTTCCTTTGTTGGTTGTTAGTTTCACACAGCTGTATCATCTATATAATATACTAAAACAACTACCTCTAAGCAATAATTCCTCTGAGCATGCCACGTGGCAATGCCAAATGTCAAAAGCACAACGAATCTAAGCCAAATCAACAACCATGTCAGCGAATTAAATAAGGCAGCGTTTTAAAAAGGGTTGTTCAACGTTTTTAAATAAGGAAAAAATTATCAAACATCTACAATTATTGACTCAATATTCTCATCTATTCACTGACTTGGTAAATTTCCAATTTTATTTGCAAACCCCCCAGCCAAAATGGAGAAAAATCTTCTTATTTCCTCTCTTACACAAATTCTCTCCTTCCGTCACTCCACCTTTTTATCTCCTTCTTCAATTTTTCCTATTTTGTTATCTTTTCACCATATTGTTCTTCAATTGTCTCTGACCCTTATTGAAATTATAACCATTATTTAATATTTATCGTCATCAGCCCCATTATCAGCATCATCTTGATTCGTCCCCTTTGTTTGGGAATTTTTCTTATATTTCAGTTTTGGTCAAGTTTTATATTAGGGTTCATGATTTAAATTGAATTGATGATTTTTTATTTTGACTGCCCCTTATTGTAACTTATATTTTTTTTTAATTTGTATTTTTAACTAAGTTATGCTCTATCAAATTGTTTGATGCAGAATTATAGGGTGGAGAATGGATTGCATCGCATGAGGCCAATACTAATATGCCGTAAGCATAACTTTTCATGTTTTGTCTTTTGATTTGTGTAAACTTGAGATTGCACATATTACATATATTTTTGTAAACAACCCATTTTGATCAGTTTGTAGGATTTTATCGGTGTAATGATCACTCTTATCCGTTTAAATTTCTAGCGTCTAATCCTTTGATTTTTTTCCTTTGTTGTATGAAATCATCTGATATATGTTATTTCGGAGAACCATTAATATTTGCTTTTGAAATTCCGAGATTGCTGCATGTGACTTTTGAGATGAAGGGGCGGGGAGAGTGTCAAATAAGTTTAGATCTTAGTGGGATGGATTTTTTTTTTTTAGTGTTGAATAGAATGCATTTAGTTGTTGCCCTTCTTTACGGTAAATGTGAATATTCAAGGAGTACATCTTTCATCAGTATCACTTCTTCATTTACGCTGTTCTACAATGAAGTCATTCCATTTTCTTCCTCTTTCGAAGCGCTAATTAAACATGCTTTTCTCTCCTGTTATGTCATCCTCCTTGACTCCATTTTATTCAATTCTACAGTGTGGCTGCTGGCTATTAATCTATCAAGCCTCAATAATGGTGAGCCTTAATGAGATATAAGTGCATTCTTCTCCCCCTACCTTAACCTGTGTTATCCTGTCTTTTTTATGAAAAAATTAGTTGAAGGTTTCTTCCATAATTCCATCGACAAATTTTATTTTTTTACAAAAGGTAAGAAGAAATATGTAAAGAATTAGGAGTGTCCCGAGAGACAAACCCCTAATCTATCTTGGTGCACATGTTAACTCGAAATTTATTGGTAGTTTTTTCTAGGTTGAGGTGACTATTGTCAAGTTCTATTCAATTAAGTCGTTTATCTTAATCACTGCCTTCATATGTGTAAATCTGATATACTAATGACCAATGTGATTCAAATATGATGTCCACTACAAAAGTATAAAAACATTGCGATTTGTGCAAATCTTTTGTAGTGTGCATATGAAATTTGGTTTTGGAAAGTGGACATCATTGTGTGTAAACAATTGGGAAGGAATTGTAGAACCAAAGTCATCTTCTATAAGGCTCCTAATAAGGAAACGATTGACGTAATATCTTCTGTAATTGACTAAATATTTTATTTTGCTTATATGATCCTGTTACATAATCGGAAAGCACATTATATGTTACCTTTCCCTAGGATTTGTGCAATCGTATCCTATATCTCAAGTTCTCAACTGTTTCTTTTTTTGTCTTTCCTCATTAAAAATTCCCTCTCATCTGATCATAATATACCATAGTTATGGTAAAAGAAGACTAGGCTCCACTATCAAACTCCTCTGGGTTATGGACTACGTTTTTTTTTTAATCTGAATAATTATGACTAAATCCTACATGTCCTTTTTGGTGATGGTACTACACTACTACTTACATTTAATTTGTTACACTATATGCAGGTGACTCACTCTCTCTCTGATGGATTGGATTAATTTTCAAAAATGGTGGCAAATAATGGGCTCTCAAGTTGTAGGTAATTACTATGTTCAGTTTATGAGTGGTATCACTAGGTTTCATAACTATATTTGTATTGTTCAGTTTATGGGTTTGTTAGTAAATTGTAGTTATGCTTTTGCAAATTAGTTTCATCTTCAATTAACTCTAAACAAGTGATAAGAATTGCGGATAATTGTGTTTAAACTTTGGTTTAAATTTTTGTAGGTTTTTTTATTTCGTTTCAAACATTTAGTCAATTACTGTTGGACTACTAATTTCATAATGAATTTGTATGAAATTTTTATGCGTCATCATCCCTCATCAGTGTTAGAATTCTATGGCACCACTTCCCAGCCATGTTTCTCATATTGCAATACTCATCCATTCAACTTACTAACATAGAAGCACTTAGAAGGACGCAAGTTGTGCGAGAGTTGTATTAATATGGGCTATAAAAGGGTAAAGCTTTTCGAGTGCTTTGACGTCATTTCTTCAAAAGGGTAGCTACTTGTGTGACTGCATCCTCTACTAAAAAATTAGCTAATAAGCCATGTTTGGTGCAAAAATGGATAATTACACGGAAAAACTGAAATCAAATGGACTCCATATACGGGCTCTTTCAAGGACAGAAGTCCCCTACAGTGACTTTGGAATTTTGGTGAGCACGTTCGTCTTTGTTCCGTTGTTGGTCTTTAATTCGACTACAGTGACGTTATGTGGCGTAAGTATAGAATATTATCTCAAATTCACGGTTGTCTTGATGCTTCATATTTTTATAAAACTTCAATTCATATTTGCGAAACTTTTCTAGAAGTTCATATATATGATTTACAGCATGTTCGGTTTTGGGTGAGATATATATAACAGCTTTTTGCCTCCCTTATCCTTCTGATTATAAATAGTGGCCTAAGGTTGTGTATCGTATCTTTGTTTTTTACTCTTTTAATCATTCTGCTCTATTCTATGCTTTGTTCAGTTTTGTTCATTCCTATTGGTACGAAGCCGCAAATACTAACTAACTTATTGAAAATTGGCTATCAAATTACCCCCAATTGCTTATAGCATGCCACAGGTAGGAGCACCATTATCTTCAAAGGTACTCTTTTTAGCTTATATATTGTGGTGTTATTTGTTCCCAATGTTATTTTTGTATTTATTTTTTTTATCTTAGACTTTGAGGTCAGTTATCCAATCTCATTGCCATTCGTTAACGTCACTGTTTTTATGTTTGCTTTCCCTCCTGGGAATATATACTGCATTAGTACTAAACTTTGTTGTCGTGAATTATTCCACTCTCTTGACACAAGTGGAGCAATTTTTATTGTTTGATGGATTATTGATCTTGATGATCATAGTATGAAAGTACATTATGATACACCATGGAGCCTGTGAGGACTAAAGTATTGCTGAAATCATTCTTTTTTTTTTTTCTTTTTTTTGTCCTACTTTGGTTGGTTATAGCTCACTTTGGTTTCATTGAAGAAAGATGGAATAGTGCATTTGTATATTATTAAGAGTATAAAAATTAAGCGAGATTATAGTATCATTATAAGACTTTCATTGGTTGCTTCTCCTATGTCCTCTCATTTTCTCATTTTCTGCCATTTTCGAGCATATATCTTAGATTTCTGGGAGAGCTTAGATAAATGAAAAAAAATGTCTGAGCTTACATTTTTTAAATAGGTTAAGGGGTCTGAAGTTCATATGACCAAAATGTCTTACGGTAATTATGGAAAAGTAATGAACAATTGGTCGATGATCCACTCAAATTTTCTAATTTCGGTGATTGTCTACAATTTTCCCTTTTTATCTTCGAAATCCCTTGCGTGGCCTAAAATATTCATTTTTCGTTTCTTAGTTACGCTTCTTTTTCGCGGCCTCCGTTCTCTGCATTGTCGCCTTCTCCTTCAAATAATTTGTCATCTGTTTTTTACATAGAGTTGGTCTGACATGGATTCCTTCAATACCTACTATCTAATCTTGAAGCTTCTTGATTCGTACCATAACCGTGGAAAATTTAAATGTTTGTGCTCTTTGTCGAGATGACTGGAGATGCTATCTCTGTTAATTATTAACCTCTCATTGTTTGAGACTGTGGTTGACTTTCGTTTTCGCTTTTATAATTTGTTTTCCTCCTTTTGCAGTTACCTTATCATTCATGAATATAGTTTTGTGGGGCTAATTGATTTCGGTAAGCTTTCTGCCACAAACATTTGGGAACTTCCAAATTCCTCAATGGCGAGGTATTTGATGGTGAATGTTGGTCTTTTTTTATTTTGGCTAATTTGTCTTTCTTCCATTGCCAATATCGTTTGTTGTTTACAGAGTAGTTTTCTTGGAGTAGATCCTAGCTTGAGTGTCCTACAGTAGAAGTTATCTGCAGTTGGTAATGGCTTAGTTGGACGTAAAGGGATGCAGGAAAGCCTTTTGACTGGGTTTGTAAGAAGAAAACAGGTTCTGAGTTTCAGAGAATTGTTTGGTGGGCTGTTGGTTATGCATTGTTGTATCAGGCGTGGCAGGCCAGTAGTATATACAGAATCAGTAGTATATACAGAATCAATTTTGTTGTGACTAAACCTGAATGTCTCATACTCTCATGAGCATTTGCAGGGGGAGGTATGCAGCAGGATTAGATTAGCCTTTTTTTTTTGACAGTTGATTAGCTATTATAAAGCCCTTGAAGAATAGTGATGTAGTATGGTTTGATAAAATCTGTAGAGCTAACGGGGCTTAACTTTTGCTTGCTGGTAGGGTTTTCTATTCTTGAGGGGTATGCCCCTTTGATTTCTTTGTAAATTGGTTTGGTAATGAAATGAAACCCAAACTTTATTAAGAAGAGATGTTTTTAATAATAATTAGATCTATGGTATTGCATATAACTATACCTCACTATTCAACATATCATGCTGAGTAAAAGGTACTTATAAAATAAATAAAATGAAAAAACAATAAAATAATGGCAGGTGTAAAAATTACTCTTTCGGGCTTAGAATTTCTTTTCTCATATGCGAATCGTAAGCTCCTTTCATCCCCAAGTAAGTTGATAATAATCATATAGTATACAATACAATAATGTATTATGTTGATTCGGTTTATTTATCAAACTTTTATTTTACATTCCGTGCAAAAAAGAGTCAATAATATATAAAGAAGTTTGGTGGGTTTTTTTCTAAAGATTTTTGCCATTTACTAATTTTTGTCATCTTTTATACAAAAACAACCACACAGTAACAATGGTTGTTAGCTTGCCATGTGAATACCACATCTCACTACCACTTTTTTTGGCTTTTATTAGTTTATTTCAATTTAATAACTAATACCACTTAAAAATGTCAATATTAGATTCTTTCTTCATCAAAGTTGTTGGCATGATGCAATCTATTTCAAGGGAAAAAAAAATAATTTATCTAGCAAAATATCAATCAAGTATATTATATAATAGCTAAATAATAAATATAGAAACTTATTCGATCTTTTTTGCTATGTCATTTTGTTGCGTTATGGCAAAGGGGAAAACAACATGTTTTTCCCAATCTTTTCATTTCACTTTTGAGATACTCCTTTTAGTATTTTGTCTAATCATAATCCAAATCACATAAATAATTAGATAAATAATGAACTCAACATGATACAAGATTATAATAGCACAACCTTCCAAAAAGATTTATAGAAATTGGTGGAAATGTCATCTTCAGCTTGCCTTTTAACCACGAAATTAAGTAAATCGAAGTTGTACGTTATCAAATTAGAGTTTCTATAATCCCTACTATGACATATTTAAAACAAAGTAATGCTACATTATCATATCGTTTAGCGTTGACGTACAATATATATGTTACACCTCTTATATAAGTTCTGATAAATGAATCGAAATATTAAAGATTTAGAACAATATGAATTACTCAAGTTTATATTTGGCTATTAATATTAACAACCGTGAAATTCACGGGCCCTATACTAGTGCCGTTATAAAAAGCAACTCAACCTCAAGTCTCAACCACAAAACTCAATTGCCGAAACAAGCAACCTGCACACTAAGCTGGCTATATATGAACACGCCCACAATCTTTACGTAATTATGTTCTCCGGGATAAAAGGATTGATGAGCAAAGGATATCTTCATCCATTAAAAAACTCCCCTGATACATTCTCTTGTTTAGATTATATTCCATTTCACAGTTAACCCTTTTGCAATGATGAAAGACGAATTAAACAAAAATCGTAGGTCGTGCGATGGCCGGTGCGTATACCAAAGGACCATAAAAATTGAAATTGGAAGAATTTACTCCAATTTATTCGACGCGTGTGAAGGGACCACTATCATACCCGGAATGTTTTGTAGTTAAAAACTTACATGACCCTTTTGTGGCTTTGTTCGGGCAATGTTATCTGATTTTATTCCACTTCTAGAGGGATCTAGCCATCGTGGCTTAAAGAGAACTGTACAAAGAACTTGAAGGTTTTGGAATTAATACTACTTCATGTGTGATCTTACAACTAGAATTTTGTGATCTTTGTTGATATTATGTTTCTTCTTGATAGAGTTTATGGTTAAAGTTACGACGGCTTTGGCTCCAATTGGTGGAATCAAAAATGTTAGTGGAGGAGTTGTGTACTCAAAATATGATATGAAAACGAAAATAATATTTGTTAAGGTGGTTTAAGTTTTTCTAACCCAATTATGAGGTAGTGTGTTAAACCTTCATATGTGATTTAGACACTAATTTGAAACACATAGAAAATAATACTCTTTCTAACCCAATTATGAGGTAGTGTGTTAAACCTTCATATGTGATTTAGACACTAATTTGAAACACATAGAAAATAATACTCCCCACATTTTTAACAACTCTTTACACTTTTCTAGCTAATTTCCCCTCGCATATTTTGAAAAGTTTAAATAATTGATAAAAATGGAGGGAGTAAGTTAGGGTAGTTGGAAATCAATAGCACTCACAATGTTTTTTATTAGATGTCAACAAATTTAATTCGTAGAGTGTATGGGAGGTGACATCCAAGATCATGATCTAAATCCATTGGGGACAATCGCGCTACAAAACCGAAGAGCAAACAAAGGGACCAACGAATTTTGCAGTTGCCACTTATATATGAACAAGGAAAATTATTCACAATAATTTTTCTTAGTCTAAAAACCTGAGGGACAAGTGAAATTCAAGATTAGTAGTGTGCGAAACTTGCAATTCGTCGGCTTTAAGCCCGTACTTAATAATTTACAAAGATTTCCATTTTAGGAGGAATTAAGTGGAGGCCTCCATCGAATCTTGATCCCAAATAAGCTAACAAATAGACTTCAATACTATGGCTATGAAAAGGCTAGAAGTATGAGTTTTTGACTCCATAAAGACACTAAATTTCCAGAGAGAAAGAGAGTTAAATAGTGTAGTTATGATTAATAGGTCAACATAATACTATTTATATTCTTAGTTCTACCTATCACACAAACATGCAATTCAAATATCGAAACGTTTATGTGATTTATCGTATTAGTGATTAAAATACTCGTCCGATTATAAGAAAAATAACAAATATACGAAAATAATCCTAAGCAAGATACTAATGAATATCCAAAATAATCCTAAGCATTATACTATGTGATTTATCTGACTATATATAATTTATGATAACACCGTTTTAAGAAGTGCTTGTCAAACATACAACCAAAATAAAGAATTATAAAAACTTTGATGGAATTAGAAAGATTGCCATTTTTCTTGAAATATTCAAGTGCTTTTATTAGACATTGTATTCGTATGGCTACCATATACACACATGTACCGATCCCTTGTTCTTTCAAACCATTAAACAGCATCCAACTTGGCTAGTGGATCTTTGTAATTGTTTAGACCACACTCGGCCACGACTCCGGCCTTCTCAAAATTGAAATTAACATCATGTTTGCTCTCCAACCAGAGAACAGATCAATATCTGCGATTCGCCATGTCGCATCGTGCGATTTTGAGCAGAATCTAAAACTAGTTCCCATGAAGCGGTTGTCCTTCAATTTGTTTCACTCTGATCCTGTTACTAGTTTTGTACCCGTTCATTGTATGGACAAGTACACTTCCCACGTCCTATCAGTTGCATAAGAAGTTTTCTTTAACAACAAAATTTGCATTTATCTTCAGTAGCTAGTTGAAATCATCGTAGTCAATGGCCTTGTAATGATTGCTGCTAGTTTGCTCATCGCAAAGTACATTGTTTTATTGCATGTTTAAGGTCGTAATTGTATTTGCAGGAATGAGTTCTACTTTTTAAAATGTACCACTGCATGAACTTTGTCTTCTCTTAGTTGTACTTTGCCTGTTCCTAGGCCCCACATTGGACTACAGAAGAATTCTTTTATCATAAGTATTTTTTTTTTCTCCAAAAGATGGGAGTACAAAATATTCACGTCAATGATTAGAATGTCCATATAGTAATGACCTCAATCTTTATAGCATTTTAGTGGGCAGATGGTATAAATATGTTCAGAAAGTCTGCTTTTGTCATTATGTCAATTGAGCACATATTCCAATTGAATGCCCATTCTCTTCCCCTTTCGTTTTGTTGCCTAATCCTTACTGTTTTCCCTCCTCGAAAAGGAAAACAATGGGAGCTTTTCTTGATGGAGAGTGGGAAGCTATCTGTAAACTGTGTTCAGTGGAAGACGATCAGACCGATATATCTGCTTATATGCTGGAATGTATTCCTGCTACAACTGAGCAGGATGTTTACAGTCTAACTTCCACAACCCCCTCTTGTTTTTCAAATGCCATTAGTTATCCTTCGCTGCTGCCCATCCATGGACATGTAAATTGTGGTTTAAACACATGGATCTCTGATCCAGAAACCCCGGAAACAAGTCATGGTAGCTGTACTGAGAATGCTGCTGTTGGAACAGGATCAGTTAATGATCTACCAGCATCAAATGACATCTCCATCTGCTTTGACTTCTCTACAGTAAGTGAGGATGATATTGGCTCGTTTGCCATGGAGTTTCTTGAAACCGCCAGCAATGATGCTATTGAAGGGTCGGTCACTCCAATGACAGAGGCGAATTTTGATGACAACTGCCTCGATCTAGCCTCACCAATCACTGTACTGTCAGTGATTAGGAAGCGCGGCGCAGCTGCCTTACAGGATAAGGTGCAAGAAAAGACCAGCCCCAAGAAAAAGGGTCGTATATCAAGAGCTGTAAGTATTGCACGAAACTATGATATGCGGATAATTAGTACATAGCTTAGCAATTGAATGCTTGATTTTCTGATACTAGATGAGCTCACTGCTTACAATTTAGGTTCAGAAAACAACAAAAGATTAAATTCTTGAACCAATGCACTAGTTTTTTGAGAGTCTCCCTCATATGATGAACTGACAATGCCAGGTACAGAAGGGAAAGAAGAAGGCACAGCCAGAGAGTGATGCAGAAACAAATTCTAGTCCTCCAACCGAAAATTTTGAGGAAGTAGCTTATGTTGGGACAAGGCAGAGTGTAGGCAGTGAAATCTTTAATGATGAATGTAATGGCTCCGAGGAGATTAATCAATCAGAGGATTCAGAGTCAAACAAGTCCGTTCTTCTTACCTCGACTGGGAAAAAAAGAGCCAGCAGAGGTGCAGCAACTGATCCACAAAGCCTTTATGCAAGGGTATACGCCTAAAGTTGACACGAACATAAATTTGTCACCATTGTAGTCTAGCCTATACTATGTATACTAATAGTATTTTATCTTGTAGAGGCGAAGAATGAGGATCAACGAGAGACTGAGAATCTTACAGAGCCTTGTGCCTAATGGAACAAAGGTTGATCTTAGTACCATGCTGGAAGAGGCATTTCATTATGTAAAGTTTTTGCAGCTCCAGATCAGGGTACGGTCACACATTAAGACTTTCATTTGTTATTCAATTTATTGGTAAGGCGCCCACACTAAATTGGTTATCACACACTTTTATTGTTTGCAGCTCTTGAGCTCTGATGATTTTTGGATGTATGCTCCCCTTGCTTACAATGGAGTCGACATGGCGGCTTATACAAGGATGTCACCGTTCGTTGGACTTTAAACCCCGCAATCTTACTTCGATCATTCCTTTATTTTTGGGGACAATATCATAGAATGAAAACACGCTTTAGTTTGATGTTTGGTTCACAGATCCTGCGCTCCTTCCAGTGATCCTAACTAATACATATACTGTGTCAAACAAGGTTTGGCCATCGTTCAAAACAAGAGGCAGCTATGAATAGCTAGCACTGATTTTCAACTGTAAATATTGCGTGTATCATCATCGTATTATTTGTTATCAAGTAGCAAATAAAAATATTGCTTGGTCTCTACTCAGGAATCTAAATTTTTTATTTTTTTGGATACATTGGAGCCGTTAAAAAGATGGGAGACTCTACTTGCAATCTACACAATTTTATCTTATGGCGTTCAAAGACAATAGTCATTTTGTGTTTTTAACAGTTCGTCTTTCACATAGTTTACTCATGTCATCCTATAATCTCCATATATATCATTTCCCATCAACTACAAGACATTTCACCCAAAAAAAAAAAAAAAAAATTCAACTACAACACAGTTTTTATTCAATTTAAGTTAATTATTTTAACAGCCTATTAATTTCAGTTACCATTAATGATTGTAATAATGAATAATGGAGTAAGACTACAATCATTCTCCTTTATAGCTTTACTTTGAAAGTAAATATCGTAATTTATCATATTAGGTATAACTGGTTTTTAATCTCATCCAAAACATGGGAAGATTCTTTGAATATTTATTCACACTTCCCTTTTTTATAATTATATTTTGAACTTTTTGCATCAAACTTATTTTCTTACTACTGTTCATTTTGAGAGAAATTAAAGAAATCATTTGAATATTTTTTTGTTCTCTATTTATATAAATTAGTAGCCTTACGAAAGACTTACTTCCCTTAATCATTTATTAATACAACAAATATTTGAACCAATTATACGAATAAGAAAATATATTAAAACGAAAATAATATTGATATGTACAACGCCTGTAAAAGTCATTATCATACAGATTAGATAATAAATATTTGAAAAATATAATATTATAAAATAAATTAATTTTGACGATAATCAACAGATAAAAGTAGAACATTTTGGAAGAAAGAAAAAAATAAGGGGAAAAGATGTCAAAATGCATTTCTAATATCACTTACTTAGAAATGATTAATTTCGAGTGTCTATACATCACATGCAGCTGAAAAACAAATATAAATTGAAGATTATGTGAGTAACTTCAAAAATCAAAAATCAAACACAAAAGTAGTAAGTATAAAAAAACCCCACTAAATTCAATAGATTTAATTGTTACATATGAATAGATGAGTCATGCCACATGAGGTGAACCAGGACCGTCTATTAGGGTGTGCAAGCTGTGCGACCGAACAGGGCCTCACTAAATTTTGGGCCCCAAATAATCTGTTAATATTTAGATAAATATCTTTACTGCTGTCTATGACTCCAAAACTTACCCCTAGGACAGAGGTTTCTAGGAGATTTAGGCAACCTAAAGTCCACTGTTCGAATCCCAATGGCTGCAATTTTGCAATTTTTTTATGTTAAGTTATTTTTCTTTTGTTTTCTTTTATCTCAATGTTTTCTTTTTGACAAAGATCATTTCAATGTTACTCTCGTATTCAATCGTTTCCTTTTATTTTCAATCCCTGTATTCCTCTTTATTTTCTTCTTGTATATTTTCATTTTCAATTTTCATATCGTTCGAATTCTCGTTGATTTCTTTACGGGTGATTGTAATTTTATGTTTATCATTTTATAAATTGATTTTTTTGACTACATACATTTTGAGAAATCACAAAGAAAGATCTAATAAACTACGGAGCATTAGGTATTAAAATTGAGGATGATGTTTTTCGAGAAATTTTTAATATTCATATGAACAATTTTTTAATCAAACACTAATAGGATTGCAATAATAAAATGAACATATGATAATAAGAGATTTTAACAAAAGC
>CAAKMY010037411.1:0-12415 GCA_901111285.1 Corrigiola litoralis
GTAATTAAAACCCGACAAATCGGAGTTTGTCGGGAGGGTAGTAACCTACAATTCTCACCTTAAAGTTAGTTGTTTTACACTTAAAATTCTTTGTTAATCATCGTATTAAAACACATTACTTATTTTTTGAAGCAAAATACACATATTTTACTTTTCGTCCTCATTAAGGACATTTTGAGTCGAAAAATCGACCTTATGAGTATCTTGGATTAGTCGAAAAAACAGAAGGACATTTTGGATTTTCCTGTATACCTCAAGGGTACACAAAAGAAAATACTCTCAAAGTTTAGTTATCTAATCAGATAACTTATCAGTTTTCAGTCATCATAACAATGAGTTATCTTATCATTTTTTAGCTTCGTTATAGGTCCATATATCTATTTTGCTATAGCCTAAAGAATAGTCCAAAATAGAAACTACAAGTAACATCCACGTGTTAGTGCGACAACCCAAGACGTGCCCACATGATCTGCACTTCTGCAGTTCCTACTTCATAGCAAAACCCCACCTGAGCAATCTGATTGTATCAACACTAATCAACTAGTATTAATTACTTAAATAATCAACAGTGAAGTAGTACCACTTCAATGATTCAAACTCTTCGATATTGATCATCGTTCCTTAGATTTACATCACGTCATCAATCATCAAATCAACCCACCAACTATTCATCATCATAAAAGATGTCAGAGACAGAAAATGGTGAGGTGAGTGTGGACAACAAAGAGCAAGAAGAAGACGACATGTTCAGTACAACCTACAAAACACGCGATTTTATAGCACAAGAAGAAGAAGAAGAGGAGAGCTTGTACGGTGCCATTTCAAGCCTACTTCATCCGATCTTTTTTCCTGATGAAGACAACTCTACCTCCTCAATCTTCCACCGTTCTAAGGATTCCTTCGCTAAGAATCTTCCCCGCCTTCGAGACGCTGCAACGGCATCTGGGTTTAAGGTTCTTCACTGGGCCCGCCATGGAAGTCCTCTTCGCTTGCTCCTTGTTATCTCTGTATGTCCTTTTTTATCTTTCTCATTTAGTGGTTTCAGAGAGTCTTGGGAGATACCGTCTTTTTTGTTCCATGTAAACAAAAAAAGACGGAGTCTTGTTTACGCAAAAGGGATACAAATAAATGTTTAGCTTGAGTTAATTTAGATTGTAGAAATGGTATTTTCTAAGAATTTCTGTAGTTTGTTTTGGTGGTGTTATATGATTGTTTACTGGATAGTTAGTCGATGGAGAAATTTTTAGTTGTAATTGGAGATGTTGATTAAAGTACACAGATTATATAATACTCCTAGAAAGTCTTGGCAGTCTGGCAGATACTTTCTTTATTTATCATATTGGTAGATGAAGCTATACGGGGCTACCGGCCCGACAAAATATGTGATTTAATTGACTTGGGCTTGCGGGAAGCTTGAGTTATTCACCTTGAAGTGAGCTCGGCAACAGAAGTAGCACAATTTCTTAGAAAAGAATGTTTACTTTTAGGAAAATTTACATTTTGGGTGCCAGAATTATGGCGTAATTACAGTTTAGGTGTCCGACATTTGACTAATAACAATTAGGGTACCCCACGTATCAACTATTTACAGTTAGGGTGCCTATAACTGACTTCCGTTTATTTTGTCCGTTTAGTTGATGACGTGGCAGTTTACTTTTTTAATAAACTAATCGGGGAAAAAAATGAAATGCCCTAAAATTATTTGACTATGTCTACTTTTATGTTAAAAGTAAATGGTCTCTCCAAAGACTTCAGTTATGAGAAGTAGACGGTCGGTTTAAAAATTTATCATTACAAATTGTCTTAAAGTGATTACTTTTTGTCTAACAATGTACAAATAAAAAAAAAAAAGCAACCTCTAGAAAATAATTAATTTTAACTTCGAGTAGACAGTCTCACAAAGGCTTTGTGAAGGTACAAGGTGTTACCTTTTCAAGTGTTTTCACGCTTGCTTTTATAAGTGGTACAGTATTTCTGAAGGGCTTTAATTAGTAATCATAAAAGGAATTATGGTAAGAGATAATAAAGCAACTAGTAGTGTTCAAGTTAATGAAATCAGCATTGTATTGCTTTTCGTTTTTTTTTTTTTAAATCAGGCATATCATTGTTTAATTGGTTTTCTTATCCTCTAAGTTTTGCAAAAGGGTGTCCAAATGGTGTCAGTTTTAGTTCTATTGGCAGACTGATTTCACTGTTGGCTTCATTCTGAGATAGTCTTGAAACTTTTGCGAAGAAAATAAATATAAAGGAAGATATAATATCTCTTTCAAGTACTAATTAAAATAGGCATCAGTATAGGTGCATGTAATCGGCTTTGGTGAATGAGTAGCCAGAGAATGGTCAAGGTGGGTTTGAAGCATTTCCTAAATACTCCGCCTTTTTGACTTTTATTGTCTTTTGACTAGGGATGATTTTTAAGAAATGGTGTTGAAAACAACCAAGATTCCCTTTGACTTAGAGAAAATGTTGATATGGAGCCACTTGGAAAGAGTGAGGTTGGATGTGAAAGTCATTCGGATAGAGAGAAATGGAGGGGAGGAGGAAGGAGGGATCTAAAATCCTTTATTTGGATAACAATTAGGATGTGGAAGGGAAGAGGAGGGGAGGGAATTTCAAATTTCCCTCCTCATGAACAAATTAAATTCCCTCCAAAATTGAAGAGATTTGAAAGGAAAACACTCTTCTTCCACTTTTACAGTGACTTTGGTTAACAAAATGAGAGGAAAAGGGAGGGGAGGGAAAAAGCGGGAAGGGGAATGAAGGGCAGGTGAGGGGAGGAGAGAGAAAAGCTCATGGAAAGAGGAGGGATGGGGAGAGGGAGGAGGAGAGAGAGTTCATGGGGAAGATGAGTATTTAAAAGGGAATGTGAGAGAAATCTTTCCCATCTCTCCAAATTGGAGGGGATTTGATTTGTTCGTGGAGGAGGGAAATTATATTCCCTCCATCTCCCTCCCCTCCCCTTCCCTTCCCTATCCACATTGTTATCCAAACAAAGGGTTTTAGATTCCTCCTTCCCCCTCCCCTTTCTACCCCTCCAATTCTCTCTATCCAATGCCCACCTCCTCTGTGAATTCTCTCTCCTCCTCCCCTTTCTGTCCCTCCTTCTCCAAATGGTACAAATTTCTCTCTCCTCACCTTCCTTTCTCTTCCTTCTTTTCCACTCCCCTTCTATTCCTTCCAATTTGTCTATCTGAACACAGTGTAAGTGAGGATAATGTGGGATGATTATATCACTAACTTACTAATTTCGGAAAGAGGGCAACTGATCCGGAACAGACCATATTGGAAGCGAGGTCGATAAAAGTGAAAAAGAGTGAAAAAGAGGGAGTATCATTCACTCGACACCTACATTCTAGGAAAGGTTTCATGGAAAGAGGTCCTCAGATGCTAGGGTGATGCAAAACAATTGCTATAATAAACCAGCTAGATAGCATTGCAGGTTGTGTACAAGCTTGGACACCTAGTCGCACTCTGTAACATGTTTATAAGTAATAACTGGTCTAGCATCGGGGATTCATTATTCTAGAAGAAGGTCTGGTGACACTGGATTAATCATCCCTTTCGTGCTTACGCATGGCCTTGGCCACAATACATCCGCTGTATCCAATTTTACTCGAGCTCAGGATTTTTCACTATTTTCATGTGCAGCAGCGTCCTCCCGTAGCATCTGAGATGCTTGTTTAGGAGCGGGTCACTTTGAATCGTCAAAAAAGATTGTTTTCTAATCTGTAAATATGTTTCATTTGAATCACAATTTATCGTTCTTGAAGCATGACTGCCATTGCAGCTTAAGTATATTGGATACCAACCGTCTCCAGCAACAAATGCTTACTTGGTAACAGAACAGTAGCTCTCCCTGTCGATAGTTAAGGACTTGAGTTCTTAGCATAATGTCTATAAGCTTCTTCATTTCTTGGTATGGATACAAATTTAGACCCACCGTGTTAATGAGCTGGACTTTGTACAATTGTACTGGTGTGGACAATAGTTTAACCTTGATTCTACCCAGCTGTATAGCTAAGAGTGCATTGCACTACACAGAAGAAAGTTTTTAGTAGATAGAGGAGCATCCAGGCTATTGAGATAGTAGTTTCCTTCCACCATATTTTAGGCCAGTCATACCACCAAGTTGTGTAGTGTGTACTCCTGCTACCAAATTTCATTTGCCTACCAGCCTAAGTCTCTTCTTGTGAATGAGAGGAGACTGTCAGCGAATGTCAAGTTTGATATCGGTAATATGTCATGCTGTGGTGATATTGTGATAATGATCCAGAAGCTCTCAATTATTTCGTTCCTTGGAGTTTTGGACTACGGATATCACTTTTGTATTTTGACTGATGAGATAAGTCAATTAATTTGATCCGTTAAAGGTCATGTCTAGTAGGTCCGTGCACCTTTACGCATTATACCTTAAATCCATAAGTTAGAGGCTGCATATATTGTCAGGTGTATGCTGTGCTTGTTTCATTCCTGCACAATGTTTATGGAGTACTTCATCTGATAGCAAACTTGTTAAAGTTGATCAGTGTAGTACTCATTTCAGTTTTCAGGTAACTAACATTATTGAGTGATTGCATGCAAAAAATACTGATTTATGGTTTGAGAATATATGGTTACTTTACTTTCCGTAACATTTCCCTTTTGTTTTGCAGGTTGGGACAATTACACTTATGACCCTAACAGGGATATTGGTTTTTTTGCTCTTCTTAGCAGCGGCAACCGTTAATGCAATCATCATATCACTATTTGTCTCTTTGGCGGCGGCTGGTGGTTTCTTGGCTCTCTTCTTTGCTTGTGTGGCCGCAATTTACATCGGGGCATTATCAGTTGCAGTTTTTGTTATATCGTCTGCGACGATAGCGGCAATCATCACTGCTCTCATAGTTACAGGTACGCTTATGAACAAACTCTCCCTTTATTATTCAGAGTTGATGATGCTATCTTCTTTTAGTGGAGGAATTTACACTAACTTAAAAGATGCTTGCCTGATAGAGAATACTGTAATCTAATATATGCTATATATATTCCGGAAACGTCCAGAATATCGACATATGTCATGTGTCTATTGGGTGTGAATTTATTCTAGAATTAGAGTAACATAGGTGAAGAGTCTAATAACATAAGGAGAAAAGATTCCCCTGTTTAATGTAATGTATAAAGTCCCAGGAAAGTAATCCTATACTCCTATTTATATCTCGTAGAACATGGGAAATTATGAGTTTTACACGTAGACGTGGAAATAATAGTGACTTAAATCGAACGAAGGAGATTATATTGAAGTAAATTTAACGCGAATAAACGAATATGTATTTGAACTTTTGCTAAAAAAAAAAGGGAATTTTGTTTGATGTGTAAATTTTTTTTTATTTTTTATTATGATGTTGCTCTGAATTTTTTTTTTGAATTTTTCAGATTTAAGCCGTATTAAACACGAATATCCGTATCTTAACGGTCAACCTTTTTTCCTCTTATCTCATTACCGTATTTGTAATTATTTTGTAGACTAATACACATGCGTATGAAACTGCGTTTAATTCCCGTACTATATGTAACTATTTATGACTACAGGTACACCACAACATTTAATAGATCCAATTGATTACATGATCAACTACACTGACCACTCTGAGAGATCCACTCAAAAATACCTGATGTAAACTTATACTCATAGTACTATCTTCCAGATCCCCTAGCTGAACGAACTCTGTCATTGAGCGTTGGTCGAACAAGCCACAGTAGTACAAACCCATGTAGGACGTTTCACCCACTAAAGGGAATAGCCTTGATGTACTCACAGTCCCACACTCAATTGTCTCCCAGAGACGCGTGACGAGATTGGACAACAAATATCTAAAACTATCTGTGAATGAAAACATGAGCCATTCCATTAAACAAGAAGGTGGAGTTCTTACCACAATATTATTTCAATATAAAACCAATGAACTTCTGGTCACTGCCATGAAGCAAAACAAATCAAAGAAAATGGTGGCTGGGAAAACTCTTTGGTATAGAAGGCCCCATGGCCCAATCTTCGGAGAGAGTAGAAAACCTGGAACAAGAGTCTATAGCAGACGGGGCTGGGGATATCAACATTAGCACGAATCTAGCAACAGAACCTGGCCAATGATAGCTTTCCGAGAGGAGGGGGGGGGGGGGGGGGGGCGAATTGTGCTTGGCTTTATCTGATAACTGCGAGACATAAAAACTTTATGTAGGATTTTTATGTTAATTTTAGTGTTCTCATTAATTAGGTATCTGGGAGTCAGGTGGACTTAATTTGAAGATTTTTGGGGTTCGTAACATAGCAGTTGGTTATTGAAGCTTGAAGTACATGATTGTCGAGTTACTGTAACAAAATCACAAAAATATTGTCAAATCAGGGAGAGCGATGCCGGTAATATTTTGCACCACCAAGGACGGAGATCAAAATGTAATCATAACTTAATGAAGAGGACGACAAGAGTAGTGTGTTAGGTAAGTCGACAAGAATAATAACTTTTCCGAGAAGTCTGGGTAACTTGAACTATGGAGGCTAGGGTCTCATGATCACTAAGTTCTGAAACATGTTGTCAGTACGCGGTAGTAAGGATGTAAAAGGTGACACAATCACAAATCAGGCCAACTGATACTCCTATGATATAATGGTAATGATTAACTTTCTAATAAAGGAAATCCTTTTGAAGTTAAATCTGATATCTTCTGAAACCTAAAATAAGTTTGAGATACCATAGGAACTGAAGAGATCAAACCAGTTGTATCATTGCGTTCCACATGAGCACTAGATGCTGGAGACATGAATTATTCTCAATGCTTATAGGTTTATCTGTTAGGGCTGTTGATTTCATTTAGTAAGTGAGCCGTAAAATTTTACTATGGGCTTGATCTGTCCTTTTAAGTCAAGTTAGCGAAAGTAAGTTCCTAAATGAAAGAAATGCTGTCAGTTCTACACTTTTATGACTCCTTTTCTTCAGCAGAAGAGTTTTGCTATTATGTAGTGAATTCTTCAGTTAAACTATTAAATGGACATTTTGCAGACTGATTTATATTGGAATTTAAATATGGTTTAGCTTATGAATGAGCTCCAGATGTTGAGCTTTATTTTGTTAGGTTTGAGTCAATTGCAGTGGTCTCAAGTGTCGTTCGCTTGTGTGTAAATCTATTTCTTTTATGCTCACCGTTCTGCAAAGCCATAGTGTCACTAAGTGCTTCTTTACCAGCTTGTATGTGTCAAATTTTGCCTTAGTTTTCAGGAAGATGACATATTATTCAGTTGTAACTTATGTTCCTGGCTATTCTGTTTGATAGTAGTAGCTGAGTGCCTTGAAACTACTTTGATTTTCCTATATCAATGAAATTGTTGGATTAGATTATTTATTCAGCTTTATTAGTAGTTTGTTGGAGTCTATGATCAGTTGCTAACCTCTCTGTGCTACAATCTACTAAGGTTGGATTGGATTCTTTTGGATTCTCTGGGTCATAATGAGGAAAAGTGCTGGCGTAGCAAAGCACTCGGTTACTGTGACAGGGTCAGCACTCTCAGCATATACCTCGGCTTGGCATGGAGACCGACATCATCACCATAATCATAACAATTAAAGCTTGATAAAAAAATGTGCATGTCATGTGTCTTGCATAGTATTTAAATAACGTCCTTGTTGTGCTTTCTTCTGAATAGGCTTTTGGTCGCTTCCAACTGCTAGCTGGTACATATTGACAAGCATAGCACAACAATAGGTGTTGCTGTTTGTATATTTATGGACTGGAATAGAAACTTTCTGCAGTTCTCTTGGACTCGGTTATACCTGGCTTATATATCCTATTATACTTCAAGCTATGTGAATGTGATTGTACTAATCCTTTCGTGTTTGTACTTGGTATTGGACGTTGGCAACAGAAATGAGTTTTCTTGTTTAGTTAGTATATAAAAAATAAAAATAAAAAGGAAGGCAGCATCTGGCATCTATGATCTATATAAGAGATAAAGAAGTGAAATCTCAGTGCTGATATTATCTTCTATCCTATATTTTCTATATCCACAAGACTGATAACACTGGAAATTTTATTATGCTACCGGGAAAAATATAGAATTCTTCCAGAGGACTTACAAAGACGAATAGAAATATGAGGAAGCTTGCTGATTTTCATTCATGATTAATGAAGGGTCCAAATACATCCTAATATATCATAACTTGGCAAAAAGGTAACTACAGTTAGCTAGATTTGCAAGTACGTTAAAATAAGAAAGTAAAGCTGGTAGATTGGAAACCTTGCCAGTTCGGTTGAAAGGCTGCCAGTACATTTCATAAAATTATTTTGGATTATGTGCCAATCCTGCGTTGCTCTTGTCCTGCTGTCCAGCTAGAAAAATGCATCTGCAGGTGTTTGTTTCGGCTGCTGCTTCTGTGGTTTGAGACTTTGAGCTGCATTTGTGGCGGCTTGAGTTGTATAGTGAGCAGGGGATGCAAGGGTATCAGTATCCTCCTTTCGAAAGGATCCTTGACCCAAAGGATCAAACAAGGGTACTTCTTCTCCACATCATATGTAAACTCCAAAGTGGCATTTTTTCTATGGGAAGGCCCTTCCATTTAATAAGAGCTCATGTGGCTTGAATTCTTCCTCTCTTGACCCTTTGTCATTGTAGGACAGATTCTGGTAAATTAGGTGCGGGCTTCAGGTCAATTTCTTGTGGGAGTGTAGGTGTTAGGTGGTGGTAGAGGTCTTGGGGTTTCTTCCATAGGGATACATGGATTGTGGGGTGTATAAGAGAGTATGGTGGT
This sequence comes from Corrigiola litoralis, assembly GCA_901111285.1. NCBI lineage: Eukaryota > Viridiplantae > Streptophyta > Magnoliopsida > Caryophyllales > Caryophyllaceae > Corrigiola > Corrigiola litoralis. The sequence continues at coordinate 8,778 of CAAKMY010037411.1, forward strand.
AAGACTAGTTTGTCAGCAATTGTGCCTACTTCATAATTTTGTAGGGGCCAAAATACCTCTTTACCAGCTTGTGGTTGGACCTATGTTCCCGTGAATATTGCCAATAAGTTTGCAACTTAAGGTAGACATAATCCCCTTGTTGAAAGGTTCTTTATGACTATGCTTATTAGCTTGTTGTACCATACCGGTTCTATGTTCTTACTAGATTGCCCTAATGACCTTAATTGCCTCTTCTTTGGCTAGATGGAACCTATCTACAGCCTCCACCTTGCTATCACCTGGCATCTAAGGTGGGTGGACTAGGGGTGGTTGGCCAAGAAGAACCTCGTAAGGTGTTGCTTCTGAGGGAATAATGATTACTTGTGTTATACCTATACAGCACACGGGATATGTTTGAACCTATCTTTGGGCCCGTTATGGTACATGCACTTGAGAAAAGATCTCTATGTACCTAATAACTATCTCTAACAATCACATTGAGGGTGATAGGAGGAAGTGAGGTTGAGCTCCACTCCATGAATGGCAAAGAGCTCCCTCCAGAATGTGCTTTACAAGATATTGTCCCTATATGAGATTATATTGCTAGGAGTGACATGGATATAGATATTGTCAAAAGAAAGCTTCTGTAATAATATACATACTAATGTCCTTCCATATTGCTGTAGGAATAGGTAGGGGTTGTAATAGCCCTGAGTAATACTCACCTCTGACAAGTAGGAAATTTCTTAAGGCCGAATTGTCAAAAAGGTAAAAAACAAAAAAACACCTCCAACGTAACGACAACTTGGTTTACAAACTAGCTCAGGCGACAAATTAGTAATAAAAAAATAACTCAGACGACATTTAAACCAAAAAACACACTTTTTCGCCTGAGTTTATGCGCATGATATATACGAACTTTCAATTACATTTTACCAATTACAAAATCATTTCCCCTCATTTTCAATATATTTCTTAGTTTTCCACATAATTTCCCCCCTCCCTTACCCTTTTCTTTTCTTTCTTCTTCTTCTTCCCCCCTTTCTTTTTCTTTCTTCCCCATTTCAATGGTAGACAACCTTCAAACAAGATTCTAGTCCAAAAAACCATTAATTACTTCCCTAAACCTCCATCCATCAAATCATCCTCACTCACCTCCATTCTCTCTCCACACCCACCTCCTTCCCCATCACCAAACCTCATTTCTCTCGCTCAATTTTCTGGCTACCTTAGCCAACGGAGCAACCAAAAAAAGGCGAGCCCAGCTGCGACCCACCGTTATGCTGACTGGGTAACTCCAAACTGGGACCTTTTTCCCGCTTCAAACACTTGGACTTCTCATGAGTGTGCATAGCCTTATAAGTGGTGCTGGTGATGGTGGTGTCAGGTTTGGCATGGGGTTGGGGTGGGGTGGCATTTGACCGACAAACACGTAGGGGAGGAGTTGGTTAGCGTTGGGGTTTGTGGGCTATGAAGGTGGTACGGTGGAAGTGGTGCTGAGTTGGGCCCGACGGGTCAGAGGGTGTGGTGTAGGTGGTGGCTTGGGGAACAAGAAATGGGGAAAGGGGGTGGGGGTAAAAAGGAATTAAGGAAATAAAGAAATGGATTGAAAATAATATTTTTGTTAATAAAATGAATTTTTTAGTTCGTATATATCACGCGCATAAACTCAGGCGAAAAAGTGTGTTTGAGTTATTTTTTATTACCAATTTATCGCCTGAGCTAGTTTATTAACCAAGTTGTCGTTGGTGGTGATTTTTTTTTACCTTGTTGGCAATTTAGCCGATTTCTTAATGGATAAACTGATATCCCTTTTCACCCCCCCTCTCTCTCTCTCTCCAATAGAATATATTACACAACCAATTTCCCTTTTCTCTTGAATTGGTTACCTATCTAGGTGTAGTGTCCATGGGCGCTTAATTGTGATTTAGATCAGTAATAGTTTTTTAGTCAAGTGAGGATCTTGGTGCGAAGCTTGCTGAATTTTATGATACATAAATCAGTTATGATGTTACAACTCACCACTTCTAATCGCAGACAATGCATGCATGATTTTCCTTCCCCTTCTTGTATACTATCTTACAATCATAATCCAGCAGCTTAGTCAGCCCCATCAACCACTCTTGTTGAAAGGGATTAATAATCCTTTGGTCTAGCAAGTATTTAAGGCTTTGGTGATCAGTTTGTATCACACAGTGTCTATCTTGCAAATACTGGCTCTACTTGGTGACAATATAGATAAGGCCAAGAGCTCTCGCTCATAGAAATATGTAGGTTATGGGGTACCTTGTTGTATCATGCCTGCTCCCATGCGTTCTCTAGAGGCATATGTCTCTACTGCAAAAGGCAAAGAGAAGTCAGGTAGGTCTAACAAGTTGCTTGAGCATCTGACCCCATAGGAAGACATTTTTCATAAGTAGGTTTGTGAGTAGTTTACTAATAATGCCATAACTTTTGACAAAATTATTATAGTACCTTTTTAGATATAGGAAACCCCTTAGGTGTTTGATGTTTGTAGGAGTAGGTCAAACTTAGACTGCTTCAATCTTCTTTGATTCAGTGGCCACCCTCAAGATGATATGTCCCAAATATTCCAACTGAGTGGCATCAAATTGATATTTGCTCATATTTGCAAATAACTTTTGAGTCTTTAGTGCTTTTAGAACATGTTTACATGTAATAGGTGTTTTGACCAAGAGGAGCTATACACCAAAATATCATTAAAGAATACAATTAGAAACCTTCTTAAAAAATTTTGCACACATCATTCACGAGACTCTAGAAAGTAGAGGGGGTATTTGTTAAACCAAAGGGCATAACTAAATTGTCAAAATGTCCATGTTGTGTTCTAAAGAAAGTTTTACAAATATCATTGGGGTGCATTCTCAGTTGGTGAAGACCTCACGTCAATTTTTGAGTAAAATTGTGACCCATTAAGCTCATCAACCAACTCCTCTATTATAGGAATTAGGAACTTATCTTTAATTGTATGTTGGTTCAATGCTTTGTAATCTGCGCACAAGCGTCAATTGCCATCCTTTTTCTTTGCGAAGACCATAGGAGTTGCATATCAAATGCTGCTGGCACTGATCAAACCAGAATCTAATAATTTTTTTTGTCATGTTTTCAATGACATCCTTTGTAGCATGGGGTACCTATATGGTCTTGTGCTGATAGGTTGTGTGACACCCCAATATTTTAGGACTATTGGTTGTGACTATTTATTGGGCGTTTAATGTTTACAAGACTATTTCCTTAATTATTATATTATTTCCTCGCATTTAAGTTATTTATCGTATTTAATACCAAATAACTTTACGATATTTATTTTGAAGCTTTTAAGCTCTGAAAAATTATTATCATTATGTTAATACTATTTTTAATAGTATTCGGGCTTTGAATGATTCTTGATACGCCTTGGGCTTTTAAAACAAAACAAACCATTGTGTTGACTTAAGGAAAAGGACAAGATGGGCCAAAGCCCAACGCTTCCCTTTTCCTAGAAACCGCCCAAGACTAATAAAACAAAAGAAAAACTCTTTCTCACATTCACTCATCAGACGTTTCAAGAAGAGAAAACCTAGGGTTTTTGCCTCCTTCTTCTTCCTTTGCCTCTACACCATTGTTGACATCCAAAAGCTTGAGTAAGTTTCATAAAA
>CAAKMY010037421.1:0-17114 GCA_901111285.1 Corrigiola litoralis
AAAAAAAAAAAAAAAAAAAGGGAACGCTGCTCAGAAGATGGATTTTAAACCTTAGAGAACAGCAACCTTACCTGGACCAATATAGTTGAAGCCATAGATAAGAGCTCTTCACCATGCATACTCTCTTGTGGATCCAATTCTTTTGAGAGAGGAAGGCTCTCACAATACAAACTAGCCATCTTCACTGCAGAACTCTCGAGTTCTGGAATGGATGATCAAAAAATTTAATTCCACTACATTACAATCATTGAGAGAAAAACAAGCGAAAAAATAGGCTTTCAAGTTCCCGTTGCAAATGGAAAGGCCAAAAAGATGAAGACATACCAGTAACAGGAAGCTTGTAGTTGATGCCAATTTGTAATTCCAATTTGTGCAGACTTATTGCCTGACCGAGTAATTTGGTTGGTGCCATTGCAACAGAAGCAGAGCTCTTCTTAAGCTTTTCCAGTAAGTCCATTTTCTCATCAGAAGATAATATATCAAGAAACACCTCAATATCAGAACAGAAGCACGCTAAGTAGCCAAATCTACAAGACCATAATCATGAAAAAGAAATGATTAATTCAGCAGTCTGTTGATTTGTAGACTCTACACTTTGATCCTCACACACCCTAAAACACAGATTACATATACAGACAGTCAGAGAGAGATAGAAAAAATCACACACGCAGAAATTGACACAAAACAATCAGAACAGAGCACAGCAGTAGCAGAGGAAAAAAAAAACACCAGCTTGCAACCTATGAAGCACGAAAACACCTGGGAAGTTACGAAATCAAGTTTTTGAAATGTTTCTGATCAGGAAACAGCCAGAACATGTACGGAACGCCTCTGAAAATTTTTGGACCTCTAAGCACAATCAAAAATAAGAACTGGAGGATATTTAACTTGCCGAAGCTTCACTATTAGTTCTCCTTTGTGTATTAGATTCTCATTCTTGGCCGCGATCTGCACGGTGCACCTCTCAAATTCCTCAGGATATCCTCAGTCGTCACCAGCAGCCATTCTCAAATCTTACGGCCAGATCTAGACTCTTCGATAGTTCCATCTTCGTAATCGTTTGAACTTTAGACCTACATATTCTCTCTGTCCAAAGTAGTCTTTTGACTTTTTTGTTCTTTTATGCATAACTTAATCAGCCTCAAAGTTCTTTTTTATTTGACACGGCCGTGAAGTTAGTAGGGCTTCAGTTAAGGGTATAATGTCAATTAGAAAGAGGTGGGCAGTGGGCACAATCAACGAAGACTACGTTTCCATTTAGTTACATTCTACCCTCCTTGTAACTCTTTTATTTTACTAAAATATAACCTTTTTTCCTTCAAAACACTTTACAGCAAAAAACCACTATGAATCTCACACTAGAGGAGGTCCCGGGAGGTCCATGACGCAAGCAGCTCACACCTAACCAACCAAAAATGACCTACGCTATGATGAAGCAAATAATAAAAATACAACATTACATCACTCCAATGTCTTCAAAGAAACTCCCGCACAAGCGGGGTTAGGGGGGCCCGTTGTACGCAGCCTTAACCTTGTGATAATACTACTAAAGGGAGATTCTTTCCAAAACCTTGGAATGAAGTGCGTTAACCATCTACTACTCCCTTATAAATAGAAGGGCAGAGAGTTTTATATATAATTTTCATTTAGTCCACTATATTTCAAAACCAAAGAAATAAATGCACAAGAAGCAAATAAACAAAAATCCATATCTATAAGTATTTCCAATATTTGTTTCTGTGCTACATAGCTTATAAGGTCAAATGACAGAATATAATAATATATGCATTCCATCAGTCATTGATCACCGTCATCACATATTCACTGCTATTTATGACTTCTATTTTGTACCCCCCCACCCTCTCTCTCCTTTCCTTGTCAGTATACCAAAAGGAAGCATTGTATATCCAGAAAATTAGAGGCGAGGATTAGAGTCTAAATAAAGGTATAAAACAACTGCACAGATTGCTACACAGATTGTAAATCCAGAAAATTAGATGCATAAGGTAAGATGTGTCTACAAAAAGAAGTCTAATAGAAAAGGCAAAATCAGAACAATAAACAAAGTTGACAGGACACTATCCACCAGATTCATTTTTCTAAAGTTGACACCCCTAATGGGTTGCATTGACCCCAGAAATCTGTGCATACCAAATTCTTTAAGCACATTGATAACATGCTTACGTATTTAATAACTATAAGTAGGACTTCACACTGATTGGCCTATCTTTAAGAACCCAAATTAAGTACCTCTGACAACCTTCAGTAGTAGAATGTATTCATCAAAATAAAAGTAACATTGAGATATATACCTTGCAAAATATTGCACCAAGGCATCAATGGCTTTCTCCTTATCCCCCATTCCATGTAAGTGTTTCCTCCTCTCAATTTCTAGACAAGCCAAATAAGGGCCCCTCTTAGGATCACCACTAACTTCTGTTTCTAACTTCTTGACAAAAGCTAATGCATCTTCGACACGAGAACTGAACTGCACAACAGCAAAACCAGTTGCACAACATATATCATCAGACAGACTAGTCCCATGTGACAGCAACAACAGATAGCATGAGAATGACTTCATAAATCAATCTTGCAAATGTGTGATTGAAATCTTGTAGTTAGAAAGCAAGACATCATATCATCAGACAGACTAGTCCCATATGACAGCAACGACATATAGCATGAGAATGACTTCATAATCAATCTTGCGATTGTGTAATTGAAATCTTGTAGTTAAAAAGCAAGACAACATATCATTGAAAGCTGCAACGAGAAAAGTGTGAGAGTGATGAGACCCTAGATTAGAACACGCACCAGATCATCTGTGACATGTGAGGGTTTCTCCACATATTTAGGTAGACATCTTGTTTCGCTAGTTTTCCGGTTGCACCAAGCCTGGTCATCCTCCAGAAAACAGCCTAGATAATGTAGGAAACACTCCCAGTCATCAGGGCTGCCAAGTCAAAAAAAAATCACTGATGTTCGTCATATGGTTGGAATAAAAAAAAATGTTGCTAAAACAGAGCCAACATAATTACTCAATATGACTGCAACAAAATTCAGTTCTTTGATTTCAAGAAGAGGTCCATGCAGTCTAATCACACACATGTTAGGCTGCTAGCACAATTTAAGCTAAGGAATGAGGAAAATGCAGAGTGTTGCATTTACTTCAGTCAACTTTTATTCAACAACCACCTATTGCCACACGAAAAGAGGAGAAAAATTAAGAAAAAGTTAGGTTATGTTGTCTTCACAACCGAGAGCTGATGCAACTCATGGAATTTTATGTACCTTTTTACCAGAGTCAGCAAGCACTACCAGACCCATGTAAACAATAAATCCCATGTAAAGAACCCTAGAAATGTCGGCAGTCCAAGATTGATAAAATGTGACAAGCTGTGAATATTGAAATACAGGTGAATATGCAACAGAGACTATAAGCCCCACCTTGCCAATAGAGCACTCCATATGCTAGCATCCAGAACAGAGAAAACAAATTTCTAGTCTTTTCACGGTTGGTAACCTCATATATATTTCTACACCGGGAAAAATTATCCATATAAAACAATTCAAGACACATTGGCAAGATTAAGGGAAAATCTACGAAAAATTAACAGTTGTTAAGAAATTAAGATTTGTCAAAATCCTACACTCTGCATACTAAGGTAGGTGGACCCTAGACCCATATAATGAAACAGAATAAAACAGCTTCCCATAAAACCAAAGTCCTATAAGCTATTAGCTAATTCGAACCAGATAAGACCTTGTCATATTCTTAAATCCTGAAGCAGTACGATGTCCTCCAAAAAAGGCACTAGAAGAGATGTGACGACTAGCATACAAGACTCTCCAGCTTGACAAAGGGCCACATTTGATTCAGTGAAAACAGCAAAGCATATAACTATCCCCAAAATCTGTACATGCATACCATGATTCTAGGATTTGCTGGAATGTTTTGGCGGCAGCAGCATTGTCACCAGACTGAGCAAGAAGTCTACCCTGCGAGCTTAAGTAAAAGAGCATAAGTTAACCATAAACCAAACGGCAAGGAAGTGCATCAATTGGTATTTCAACAGTCATTCAACCACAAGAGATAAAATATGTAGTACTCCCTCCGTTCCAGTAAATTCCCCCCATTTGCTTTTGGACCAAAGTTTAAGGAGAGAGAAATTTGTGAGAAGAGAACTGTGGCCCACAATCACCATGGGAATGTTTTGTGAAGTTTTAGTGTGTTATTAGTAACCCAAACTAGAAATGGGGGGAATTCATTGGGGCACCCCAAAATGGAAAATGGAGGGAATTCACTGGGACGGAGGGAGTATCTACCAAGACATTGAATCACCATGGTTTACTATGCAAAACCTAATACATAACGAAGATCTCTACATCATAAGCCACCAAAAGCTTCATTGACTCCAGTACCCAGAACCATGTACACATTTCCACCCAAAAATTGACAGTGACTCAGTGACTCGCAAGAAATAATAAAGCTTCAAAAATTACCTGTAAGCGAAGTCGATCAACCTCAATGAGAATAAGTGACCCTAATTTTCCAGATAGGACTTCTAAAGCATCACCATGTTTGCCTTGCTGTTCCAACACGGATATGTATACAATAAGAGCTGCATGATATGTCGAAGTTCAGTCAAAAGAACAACGCAACTGCCAAAGTTCACTCAAAATTTATAGACAATAAAAAGACAGAAGAAAACACATAATACAAACCTTCTGGTTCATGCAAACTATGTAAACCAATGTGCTTTTTAAGCAAACCTTCTGCTAAGCCTAACAACATAGCTCCCCCCTGGCCACAACTGACCTACGAAAGAGCCAAACGATAGAAAATAATTAGCTTAGAAGAAAGCACTCATCAAAAGGTTCACTAAGTAGGAAAAAAGAATGCACCAAATCAATACTGGTTTCACATCAAACATATAAACCTCAGACGAAAGTAGAAGCAACCTAAATATCACCCACAAAATAAATGCAATCTCACTTTAGAAGGAAAAAAGTTATGTCCATAATACAGAATCCCCCCCCCCCAGGAAGAAAAATGTCAACGATACTAGAACCACCACAGTATGCCAGTATTCTCGAGCAAAGCAGCGATAACCGTTTTCGAGATGTAGTAGTAAAAGATGAAACAAAGCCGGCACAAACATTCCCCAGAACAACGCAAGAAACGAGGAGATGGAGAAAAGAGACAGGTCAAACTCTACAAGTGGATCCCCAACTCAGCTCCACTTAGTTTGGATCGAAATTATTTCTTATCCAAAGGCCAAGACAAACCAAAGGCAACTTGGCATGACTGTGTTGAATTACATTTAACAGAATAATTCATGAGCCATTCGCTAGAAAAAGTCTCTTCAATTATTATCCAATAGTTAAATAAAAAAATATTGGCATAAACAAATTGATCAACCAAATGTAGCCTCAATAAACAAGAATGAAAGCATTATTCACAAAGCAAGCAACGGCAAAAACCTGCAGCTGTATACTGCAAACAGCCCAGAGCAAAAACCTTTCTTCACCAACAAGCTTGTACATTTTAATAGCTGTCTGGCAGAAAAAAATATATCATTAAGCAGAAAAATACATCCAAAAGGCAAAAGTGATTTAGAAAATAAGATTAAATTGAAAAATGAAATGGGCATCATCAACCTGTTGCTGTTTCACATATGCATATTCACGAACATAACAATTGAAAAGTCCCATCATTAACTCCAAGTTGTTGGCAATTTTTCCGCAGGCATAATCATACAGGCTAGTCGCCAAATCCACTGTTTCCAAAAAGAGAAATAAATGAGATGGTGCAGCTGTGTGAGTACTTATGTTTTGGAGGTGATAAACATCAAACTGCACACTTACAGCGGTCAAGTCTTTGGAAAACGATTTGTAATGTGCTAAGAGTAAGATCATCCATCAACAAAGTCACATTCTTCTGCAACAATTCTTTCGCTTCCATGCAGAGAGACAGTGCTTCTTCGGGTTTCCCCATTCTTTCAAAAATAAGAGCCTTTAGAGCCTGCATAAATTACGAAGACATCGCTGCTGTTAGATAAGCTTAAGATAGCAATGAAATGAAAGATAAACCTTTCAAGCAGACACTGGCATTTCTACCGCTCTCACATGTGAAAACCCATCATTACCGAAAGAGAAGATTCCTAAGCGAGGAATGTCATCTACTCACCAAGCCCATGACATGTAAACTAAATAAAAAAACATTTCCGGTTATCAGCCATGCTTACCCAGGCTCTTAAAATCAGCAGCAAAGAAGTAAATCCCACCCACTCAACTGAACAGCAAGCATGCCAGATCAAATGTCATCACATGCTAGTTAGTAGCACCTTGGTGACAGCAGGGTATGTGTCTCACTCTGAACTCACACTACGAGCCTAATATTCCGGGTGACTCACTGAAGGTCTAGCATTTAAGTGACTTAATTTCACCGGTAAAAAAGGTAAATCCTCACCCATATCACTCGAAACAGTGTCCAGCTAGGGTAAACAACAAGGATCAAATATACGCCACCAATTACCAATTAACTCGGTATCTAGACTCGTCAAAATCTCCCAATAAAAGTCAAGCATAACTCAGGGGGAAGATGAGTCGCATCCCATGGACAGGCTTTAAAAGTGGTCATCTTTCCTGTCTTCGCGCCTATCGTGACTGTCAAACTTTCAGAAAGGATCATACCAGCTAAGCACAAAAGCAAGCATGCCAGCTCAAATGTCATCACACTACTTATAAATGCAAGCATGATAACTCTGTTTCGCAGGTAGAAAGGTTAAACTCCAGCTAAGGTGAACAACAAGGTTCACTAACGCTCCGATCTTCACTTAATTCATTCAAAAAATTTGAACTTAATCTCAGCAGCTAAGCTGAAAAGCAAGCATGCCAGCTCATATGTCATCACACGACTAATCAATCCCACCTTCACAACAACATCACAAGCCTGTCACTACGAAATCACATCACAACTCATGATGTTTCCGAACATCTAATCAAACAGAATAATGTTAACCTAGGATTCGGATAACCTTGTCCCGCAAGTAAAAAGGTGAAAATTCCAGCTCAGCTAAGCTCAACAAGAAGATCCAAATGACGCTCCGATTTGTAGTAAACTCAGTCAAAAATTCTGCAGTTGATCTCACCAGCTAAGCTAAAGAGGAAGCATGCCAGCTCAGATGTCACTACGCGCCTTACTAAGTTACTAGTAGCACCTTGGCAACAGCACGACAAGCGCGTCACTAGGAAGTCACATTCCTGCCTGATATTTCCGAACGTCTAATCGAACAGAAGAACCTTTACCTAACACTCGGATAACCTTGTTTCATAGGTAAAAAGGCAATCTCCACCTAAGGTAAACAATAAGGTCCAAATATGAGCTATTGTCACTACGAAGTCACGGTACAATCTCTAATATATTAACCTAGGATTCCGATAACCTTGTTTGGCAGGTAAAAAAAAAAACTCCAGCTAAGGTAAACAACAAGGTCCAAACTCCGGCTCCGAGTTTCACTTATGTCATTATGTAGACTCCTCAACATCTCCCTCTCAACTCAAATCATTCTAAATCCACAAAACTATCCTAATTCAACCTCGTCCACTAAATCCTAAATCCTAAACCTCCAACCTCCATGTTCCTGTGCTGATATATAACAATAACAATATAACAATAATAAAACAATAACAATAAAAAAAAAAATAAGGAAAAAGTTATAAAATGCGGAAAAAGGAGGGAGAAATGAGAAATAAAACGGACCATAGCATAGGGGAGATTGGGGTACTTAGTGAGAAGCGAAGAAGCGAGCTTAAGCGCGTTCTTATACTGCCGGGAATCAATAGCGTCCCAAACGGGTCGGACTTTACGCTCCGGCATGCCGCCGGCGTACCCGAATTTCCCCGCCAGTGTATTCGACATCCTTAAAAATAATTGTATTAATTACAGTACTAACTAACTAACTAATTAATCAGTGTTGTTGTTTAATTAGAATGATTTGGGGCGGAAATGTACTGTATGTTTTACTAGTTTTGATAGTTGCCGCCTTTGGGTTGGGGTTTTGGGAGTGTAGGTACCACTGTCTGTCATAGGACTCACTCACACTAAGGTGCTTGGATATGGGATATATTAACCTAATTTAGGAGGTGTGTTTGGGGTTTGGGGAATCATACATTTTGTATCTATGTCTTCCTTTTTTTAGGTTTTTTTTTGTATGAGACGGTTTAATGTTTAACGCGGAGATGTCTGATATATGAAATTAAAGCATTTTTGAGGAATATGATGATTATAAAGTTTGATATGGAAAGTTAGATGACCTTTAAATGGTCACTTTTCATTATAAAGTTGTTGTTTTGATTATAATGTTGATAGAAAGTAACCAATTTAACACAATTGGTAACCACGTCTAATTTTAAGTAAAAATTATATTGTTTATTTAACAAAACATTGAGCGCTGTTGTTTGATGTCTATCTAGCAAAATCATGAGCGCAATTGTTTTATGTTTGGGTGCAATACTAGTCAATCAAATTAAAGTTGGGATTATTGTTATTCGAAAGAAAGTTTGATTAATATTAGCCAATTGACAAGGAATTCTAATCGATCAATGACATACTCCACAACAAAGAAATGTACGGATATATTTAATAATGTGAAGTTGTAGAAGGAATCTAATCGTTCTCGAGAAACTGAAGAAAGAAGAGAGTAGAGAGAAACCCCTCGTTAACGAAATAAAATAAGAGGCCTCCTTTATCGTTAATCTTAATTTTAACATCATAATAGACTCCACGAAATAGCCATATTTTTCAGATTCCCAATATTGATAAAATCAACAATAACAACTTTGATAATCATCAAATTGCATAGTTAACAATAGTACCACAAACTTACTTTATAACATCAACACCACCCAAAAAAACATATACACAAATAGAAAATTGAAAAGAGTAGGGTGTAAAACAAATGCAGAGTTACCATAGCGAACCCCTTTCCCCGCCCCATAAAAATAGAAAAACCAACAATGCTTAGAATATTGAATTTTCGAAATCTATCTATCTATACAATACTGTTAAAACCCGTTCAAGCACAAATAATGTGTCACGTCATCTTTCACAATATCACGCCACGTCATCAAGTCTATTAATTACTACAAGTTTTTCTCTCTCTAAATCATTAAAAAACCTATAAATGTCAATTATATATAACATCATGATAATAATGACGCTAATGAAAAAAAATATTCCTTAACATAATGTATTGTCTATAGTCATCAATATTTTTTATTCCGATTTCAAAACTTTATGCATGGAAAAACAATCAACATAACACAAATAAAAATATTTTTTTACAATTTATTTGATAACAAAGAACGATTATACATAATCAAGTAATATAGAAAAAGTCAAGATTTCCCGACATCGCCGGGTCCTAAAACTAGTTCGAAATTAAACCCTGAAAAATAACAATGTTACGTGGATCAATATGCTTGAAGACATTAATAAGAGTTTTTTATTTTGCATACTCTCTTAAGAATCCAATTCTTATGAACGAGGAAAGCTCTCACAATACAATCTAGCCATTTTCCCTGCAAAATTGGAATAAATGGTCAAACATTTTAAATTCAACTACAATCAATATCATTGAGAATAAAACAACTGGAAAAAAAAAAAGTTTTCAATAATTGAAAATAGAAGATTGCCACTTTCTCAAATCCTCTATTCAACTGCCATTGGAAACATTGGCATATCAAAGTAACCATCATCAATTATAATTTTCTAATATCTACTTTATTCCAATAAACCAGGACAAACGTATGTTTTACTCTTCGAATTGAACCAAAAGATGAGTTTGTATCATCACCCATTTTAGTTTGACATATATAATATATATTCCGCATCGAAAAAGTTAACTAGAAAGTCCCGATACATAAGTGTGAAATCCAATTACTCTCATATTAACACAATCAGCCGCATTGAAAATCTGATCGACGTCGAAAACACACTTTAGTCTATGTTGAGCAATGGTAGAATAAGCTCCACCAAAATTTAACAGCCAAAAGCGGTTGCTTCTTGTGAAGAATCACAAAACATGAGCTTCAATGCATGTTGCTTGTAATTGAAGACAATACTTTCCATAATAGTGACTTGTGAATTAAGGAAGATATGGATGATAATTATTTTGTGGCCGAACAAAGTGATCATAAATTCGTAGATTGCAACCCTCTTTATACATCTTGAGACACAATTTTAATGCTGCCGAATTCGATGTTTCACTAGTCTCATCTTTAAAAGAAAACCCAAAAACAACCACCATCCTATCTTTTCTTCATTGTTTTCTCGTTCCTGAAGATAATTGATCTCGTAAAATTCGCATGAGCATCCATATTGAAATGTGCAAATATAAATTGCATAACTCATATATCAATAGTTATATCAAGCCTTCCCAATGTTGTTTGATGATCCACAAAGTTTACACCAACTGTAGTATCCTTATTAACTATATTCATCAAGTACTTCAAGTTTGTTGGAAGCTGATCAAAAAATAATATAACATGTTAGCAAACACGGCTATAAAGTCCGAAGACACTATTAAAGAAATTTCCAATCTCGGCTTATTTAAAGTCTTTTCGCAATATTCATTTTTATGATTATATTTGTTGTAAATTTTGCAATAATCTATTTTTTTGAAGTTAAAACAAATTATAGTATTTTAATAACAGTGCATGTTTAATTAATAAAACTCAAAGGGATAAGATATATGTATTTTGTTGATTTTAATATTTGTTTTGTTCGTAAAACTGATTTTTCAATGTAGAAATCAAAATTTAAATGATTTAAATAGATGTTTTAATTTTTTTTTAGTCTTAAATGGATAGAAATGTCTATTTGCATATGAAAATATATAAAAATGCATATCATCATAAATAATAACGTAATGTGGTAGGTGTAACAGACCTTTTATAAATTCGAATACTTAATATCATTATGAACCCAAGTTTCGCACAAGGTTGAAAATTAGTCATGTAGTTATGTGTATACAAAATTGTGATATTTCTTTAATATATACTATTAATTTGATTTTTTTTGCACTCTCATATCCGAATTTTTAGATACTCTACTACATCCATCTTTATTCAAAATAATTGAAAAAACAAATACGATAACATTATATGCAATAAAATAAATCCCTAAACAAAAGAATGTTACAGAAAATATTTAAGAAGTAATGTAGAAAAAAAAGGAAAAAATAATCATTTTACATATCGTTAGAAAAAAGAAAAACGCGTTGTTTGTCAATGGAGATTGAAAGATATAGAGCTGAATAAGACGAAAACAAATGAGAAAGAGACTAATAAGTTCGTCCATAACGAAAAAAAGAACTCGTTATTCGTTAATGATGGATGAAAGAGGGATGAAAATGAGATTGAAAGATTAATAAAATAAGCAGTGGTTTCATTTGATGTGATATGGATCTTAGTTACAATCATTTGCATGTACGTGTTATTTTATATTATGATTGGATATATATAAAGAAAGTTTTTGATTAGCACTAAAACACATTATTTTCCATAAAATAATGCAATGTTGTATGTCTAACACTAAATCATATGAGCCTTTTTTCTCAAAATCAATTGGTGTTTTTTTAAGGAGAAAGTTCGATGCCAAAGAATTAAAAATAGGATATAAATGTTATATTATAAAAAACATTTAATAGGAGTATTCACCTAACCACTAAAAATAGTTTAAAATTCAATCGGTACCACAGTGAAAAGGGAGAGACGACTTTTAGGGTTATCAATCATATGAGTTGAGTTCATCGTGGTTGGATTGAGTCATGTCGGGCTCGATTTTGATTGGAACGATTTGGCTAACATTGATTAGTTTATTCTTTCAACTAGGATCACTTTTGAGTGATTTAATTTTGAGTCAAATTAATATCTTTCATCAAACTAAAAAACATCTACATAACATTGTGCATAAAATTTGACGATGTAGTAAATATAACTTGTATAATTTTCAATTAAAACTATCTATATAATTGAATCAAATTTGAGTTCGACATATATACAAGTCTAACAATGGTTCGGGATCCCTATCAACTTGGTTTGGGTTGAGTTTCAAAATTTAGTTTTGTGTAGGATTTCGATTGATTGTCGGGTCGGGTTTGGTCAATTCTAATTCGATTTTACTTTGATTGTGTCGGGTTATGATTGAGGCGCTTCATATAGGAATTTCTTAGCATGTAATTGCCCTAATCATTCAAAAACAATCCGATTCAACAACTTTCATACACAAGCTAAACTTTATAGTCATATGAACATCCAACCAAATAGTCTTGACTTACACGACAAACAAAGAACCATCTAACAACATTAACATCCCTAAATACATGTATTCCAATATTTAGACTTCATAAATTCAATATACTTACAACCCAATTAAAAAGCCAAATTCTACATCAAAAGCTATTACCAAACACATCCTTAAAGTACTTCTGTTGATCTTAATAAAATGGGGTTTTTGTTCAAAGGTACCTTTTATATCTCGGTTTTTGCCCAAACGTACCTTTAAGTCATCTTTTGTTGTTTGAAGGCACCACTTGACGGATTATGTTAACTTAGTTAAAAATTTCGTTATAATTTCTCTCTAAGTCTAATTTATCCCCTAATTCATCATTAATTCACTCTAAGCCCACCCAATTTCTCTAAACACACCCTTGACCCCTCTTCTTCATATCATCCTTAATTTTTCCTCCTTTATCATCCTCAACTCAAACCTCTGATCTCCCTATTCTCCTCTCACTCCAACAAGCTCGGCCCCACCCTATACCTATAAGTATTCACAATCTGAACTTGCTCCTACTCATCCCTACCGCAAGATGAGGAGGGTCGGATGCTTGTCGGCGAATTTCAGTTGCAGTGGCGGCTCATGGTGCGGCAGAAGTTGGAAGGAATCCCCCTCATGAATATTTCTCTCTCCTCCGAAATAGTAAAACATTAGAGGGAGAAAATGGATATATTGGAGAGCGAGTTGGTGGGGTGGTAGAAGGAGGAGCGAAAGGGGTGAGGCTAGAGGACCAAGGAGATCGTGTCGTCGGGGTTGTGTGGGGAGAGGGGGTTAGATGAGGGAGAGGCGTTGGCGAAGGATGCGTTTGTGGCGGGGTACGTTGTTGTTTGTGGCGGTGGTAGTGAATATTATTATTGTTGTGGGAGTGGAGGTAGTGGTGGGGTCCATTGGGGTGGAGGATGTGTGGTTAATTGGTTGGTGGGGAGGTGGAGAGTTTGTGGTGGCGAGTTAGAGAGGTTGAACACTTAAGTGAAAATGAGTGAATAGTTTATGGTGTTGGTAGGAGGGTGAAGAGTTTATGATGGGAGATAAATAAAATGGATGGGTTTAGAAGAAAATAATGACGAATTAGAGAGAAAATTAGGCTTAGAGAGCAATTGTTGACGGAAATCCCAACTAAGTGGACATAATCTGTCAAGTGGTGCCTTCAAACTAAAAAAAGATGACTTAAAGGTACGTTTGGACAAAAATGTTTTGTAAAGATTCCCGCTAGCAAAATCCGAGATATAAAAGGTACCTTTGAACAAAAAACCCTAATAAAATATATACTCACCCCAACTTACACAAATTATTAAAAAAGACCGTCTATTGCAAGCTAATTTTTTATAAACTTTCTACATGGTCAAATTAAGTGGTAGATTTATATGTCTTTATTGTCTCTTCCGAAACTTGGTGCCCATCTTAACGCTTTAGCTAGCTTCGACTGCTCATGTACCCACCCCCACGTTAACAACCTAAGACTCCCACCAGATCACATGCATACAAATTTTATCCAAACTCCCTTTCTTTCTATTTAATTAATAATTAACTTGTATACTCCCTTGAAAAACAAATAGTAGCACCAAACTTCCAAAAAGAAAAAATAAATAAATTCCAAAAAGTAATAATAACTCCACAACACCAGCAAAGTAGTAGTACACCTCAGCACCACCATCTCCGTCGTACGCAATAAAACAAAATGATGGGCCCCGAGACCCACCCACTAGCTCCCGCCGACGAACTAGAAACCCTCATCCTCGACGATCCCTTATCAACCTCCAAACCCCACTCTAATTACCAAACTGCCCCCACCCCCTCACCCCACCACCACCCTCTCTCCCCGTCCTCCGACCCCTTGTCGGACAAATCCCCGACCAACGGGGGTGGGCCCCACTTCGAGGACGACGACGACCTCCTCGAGGAGGACTACTCCGATGTCTTCATCACCCCGGTTAACGGCGGCGGGCCCCGCAACGGGGTCATTGATATCAGTCCGGGCACGGAGTATCTACGGATATCAGTGTCGAGCCCGCAGAAGGAGCAGGAGTCGATGTCGAACCCGATCGCCTTGCCGGGTGGGAACACATACGTCACCTACCTGATCGCCACGAGGACCAACATGGCCGGCTACGGCGGGGGGGAATTCAGCGTCAGGAGACGCTTTCGGGACTTTGTCACGTTGGCGGACCGGTTAGCCGAGGCGTATAGGGGGTTCTTTATCCCACCGAGGCCGGATAAGAGCGTGGTGGAGAGCCAGATGATGCACAAGCAGGAGTTTGTGGAGCAGAGGAGCGCCGCGTTGGAGAGGTACTTGAGGAGGCTGGCGGGGCATCCTGTGATCAGAAGGAGTGATGAGTTGAGGGTGTTTTTGCAGGTCCCGGGGAGACTGCCGTTGCCTACGACTACGGACGTGGCGTCCAGGATGCTTGATGGGGCGGTTAAGTTGCCCAAGCAGTTGTTTGGGGAGTCCAGGAGTGTTGTGGCGCCCCACGAGGCCGTGCAGCCTGCCAAAGGGGGGAGGGATTTGTTGAGGTTGTTTAAGGAGTTGAGGCAGTCTGTGACTAATGATTGGGGGAATTCGAAGCCGTCTCTTGTTGAGGAGGATAAGGAGTTCTTGGAGAGGAAGGAGAAGCTTCACGAGTTCGAGGAGCGGCTTGCTGATGTTTCTAAGCAGGTACTTTGTCCACATTGTGGTTTCCTATCATTATTTACTCGAGTGACTTGTTTGTTTCGAGTAATACTTGGTTAATAAGACGATCATATGATAGGATGGCGAATTAGTAGCTACCATTATGTACATTGTGGTTTCTTATCATACGATAGCACGAAATGAGCTTTTAGGGCGAACTTTTGGCAATAGTTATCATTATTAAGATTGTGGTTCTGATCATTATTCACTTCAGTCTTAGTTATTTTAGAGTCAGGCTTGGGTGATAAGACGATCATGTGATAGAAGAGGATGAGCTTTTAAGGTCGTGTGGCGATTGTTTGTTAATAGTTATCACTATGTACATTGTGGTTTCTGATCATTGTTTACTTGAGTGTCTTATTTGTTTGAGTAACGCTTGGGTAGTAACTAGTAAGACGATCAAATGGTAGGATGGGATGAGCTTTTTAAGGTTCTGAGGTGAACATTTGTTAATAGTTATCATTATGTGCATTGTGGTTTCTTATCATTATTTACACGAGTGTGATTTGTTTTAGAGTAATGCTTGGGTGATCAAATGATCATATGATAGGACGGGATGAGTGTGCAAGTTCTTGGGGTGAACTTTTGTTAACAGGTGACTATCAAATTGTTTTCAGGCAGAATCGCTTGTCAAAGCTCTGCAAGATATGGGAGATACAATGGGAGAGTTAGGGCTATCTTTCATCAAATTGACGAAGTTTGAGAATGAGTCAGCAGTTGTTGATACTCAAAGAGCACGAGCTGCTGAAATGAAAACCATAGCCACAGCTTCTGTGAAAGGAAGTAGGATACACCGAGAATTGACCGCCAAAACAGTGAAAAACCTGGTATGTCCTTCTCTACTTATGTTTTCTACTTTCATTTGTTAGCAGTGATTGTGTTGGCTAAATTAGATAAGCTGGAGTCTATTGCCATCTTGTGTCATGAATAAAACTTTTTCCTGACGAAGCTGTGCAAATCTAGGTTCCGCATATTGTAAGGAACTATACATCTTGCTGTTGATTTGTTACTTATTGTGTATCACAGGATACCGTTCTCGAATATCTTGGAGTTATGTTAGCTGCTCGTAATGCATGCTCAGATCGCGCAAGTGCTTTGTTGACAGTACAAACACTTCTATCAGAGCTATCCTCGCTACAATCAAAGGTAGAAAAACTCGAGGCCTCTTCGTCTAAGGTATTTGGTGGTGACAAGGCTAGTCACAAGATGGCAGAGTTGAAGGAAACCCTGAGGATCACTGAAGACTCAAAGAACTGCGCTGTTAGAGAATATGAGCGCATCAAGGTAATGAAATCACCTAAAATTGTGGTTCACTTCTTAGTCACACTTCCAAGTTGACCTTTTCCATATGAATCAGTCGTAACTGTGGAGTGCATGATGCATTGCTGCCGAACTTGTTGGCTTAGACCATACGAAACCTTTAAGAACTTTAATGTGAAGTGGGTGCCTTTTATTTGGCGGGCAGTTTGTCAACACCTCCAGGAAATAGCTATTTATATGCTTTTTGCTGTATTATTGGTGCACCTCAACATATCTTCTAAGGACCTAGCATTCTTTATATGCAATACAACACTTTTTTTTTGGGTGGGGGTTGGGTGTCTTGCCGCCTCTTCCATTATTGATTTAAAAGCTGCACTTAGACTGACTAGTTTTGTGCAGAACTTAGATTGGACTTCATTGATGCTCAAAATGTCTGGTATATTGAACGTGGGATGTGTGCAGCACCAATTTTGAGCTACCTGTTGTTATTAAATTGCATAAAATGTTTGGGATGCCATTTACTTGTGATGTGATTAGGAAAGTTTAGACATCAACTAATAATACAATCTAGAGAACTGATTGATTGACTTCTGGGCCTTGTGCAGTATCACCCCCCACCCCCCCAAAAAGATTAACTTTGTGGGGATTGGTGTTTCCGGAGGTTGCATCCTACAAGTTCATAATATATCCATCACAAATTATTAGAAAAGACCGTCTAGTTTTATTATAAAAGTAGACCAACTCCTTGCAAGCTAAATTTGTTAAGCTCCCTAAAAGCCTAAATTGAGTTATAGATTTATGGCTTTATTGGGCGAGCATGGCTTGGTCTACTTTTAAGAT
>CAAKMY010037423.1:2084-12537 GCA_901111285.1 Corrigiola litoralis
TTACCAACGGCGTATTACACTCCTCAAGACGATATGGGAATCACAAGTTACGACAAAAATAAAACTGAAAGGGATGTGGTGCCAAATTTGTGACCGCAAGTCCCAAAATAGGGTTCCACGTTTGGGACTAGCGGTCCCTAGGCAGCACCAGCGGTGCCAAAATTGGACTTGCTGTCCCAGAATGGCACCAAAGGTCCCATTTTTCACACCAGCCAATGATTTTTGCCCCTATTTTCTCTCCACTTCTCACATTTATTTTAAGTAAGTTTTTCACATCTTGAAAAGCTACCTGAGGGAGGCTGCAAATAACTTCTTCCAAGGTATTGATTAGGATTTCTGTGCTACTATCCCAGCTGATCTGGTCAACGGGGTACCTTCTCGTGTGGAGGGAACTTCGACTGTCCTAAAGATTGTACTTAGACGTAAGTTCTTCTTTGAGCACTTGAGTAGAGCTAAGAGGGATGAGTTTGAGAAACAAGAAAGTTTGTGGGTGAGTTCTACAGAAAGTTTATGAACCTCGAGAGGTTTGTTGATCCAATGACGCCAGAGGCCTGTGCTAGAATCTTCGAGAAGAAGTTAAACAAGAACACTCAGGCTAGATTTTCGGGTGAGTCATGGTATGACGTGGGTGTCGTTTATGAGAAGGCTTGCAAACAGAGCGATGCCGAATTTGGTTTTGAGTTCAGCATTAAGAGAAAGGAGTTAGGTGGAAACCAGTATGGGAACCAGTCTACGAATAACTCCAAGAAGAGTCGCTATGAGGGAAAATTCGACCCTAAGGCTAAGTCTTATCGTGTGCTAGAAAACCGAAACAGCCAAGCTAGGGGAGATAGGCCTACTATATGCCCGAGATGTAACAAGAAGGCACATCTGGGATATAAGTGCGATGGCACTAAGCTGAATTCCAATTGGTACAATGGGTTGGGACACTTTGAGTTGGATTGTCGTCAGAAGAAGTCTGGGAAGCCTCCAACCAACCCGAATTACAGTGCGACGAACCGTTATTAGTTCCGCAAGCAGGGAGCTTCTGCAAGCAACCATCCAAACCCAACTCCTACTTATGCCAAGTCTGCTACTGTAAACAAGCTAGCTAGTACTGTTAACGCTGCTCAGGGGCAGAAGAGGCAACTAGGGAATCGGTATGCCACCAACAGAGAGGAAGTTGATGCCTCTAACATGGTGAACGGTAAAATGCTTGTAAATATTGTATTAACCCATGTTTTGTTTGATTATGGAGCTACGCACTCATTTGTATCTATATTGTTTTCTAAGAACCTATACCAATCGAACACTACAGCTATAACATGTGATGTGCAATTACCTTCTAGTTAGGTTGTGACCTGTAATAAGATTTTAATGGAGGTGTTGTTAAGGATAGGAGACAATGATTTTAGTGTGAACTTAACTGAGTTTCCTCTACCCTACTTCGATGTTATTGTGGGTATGGATTGGATTATGGCTAGGAAGGCTAGTATAGATTGGTGGAAAAGGAAGATTTTTATTAGAGAACCTAAGAAGATGAGAGTGACCTTTAAGGGAGAGCCTTCACAACCGAAAGTAAAACTCATATCTGCCATGAAGCTTGTGAAATAACTAGGGAAGGGCGCGTAGCTAATACTTTGTCATGTTATGGATTTGTGTATCCAGTATCCTGACCTAGGGGATGTACCTACGGTGAGTGCGTTTATGGACGTGTTTCTTGAGGAGATTCCGAGAATGCCGCCTAATCGTGATGTCGAGTTTAGAATTGATCTTAAGCCAAGGACTGGATCTATAGCTAACACTCCTTATAGAATGGCCCCTACTGAGATGCAAGAACTTAACAACCAACTGGACAAATTTGCTGAGAAGTGGTATGTGAAATCGAGCGAGTCGCCTTGGGGAGCTCTTCTATTGTTCATTTAGAAGAAGGACGGTAGTATGAGGTTGTGTATCGACTACTGTGAGTTGAATCAGGTTACTATCAAGAACAAGTATCCTCTACCTAGGATCGACGACTTGTTTGATCAATTGAAGGGAGGTGCAATGTTCTCGAAGATCGATCTACGATCCGGTTACTATCAGATGAAGGATGCTGATGAAGATGCACCTAAGAATGCATTTTCGACATGGTATGGACACTACGAATTCACAGTGATGCCGTTTGGTTAGGCGAACGCTCTTGTAGCATTCATGGATCTCATGAACCGAACATTTAGGCCTTACTTGGATAGGTTCGTGGTGGTATTCATCGACGATATCTTGATCTACTCTAGGAATGACGACGAGCACGAGGAACATTTGAGGATTGAGCTTGGAGTCCTAGGATATAGTCAATTGTATGCCCAGTTCTCGAAGTGCGAGTGTTTGTGGATCCCGCGAGGATTTTAGCTGTTCGTGACTAGCCTACACCGAAGTCTGTGATTGATATTAGAAGCTTTATAGGGTTGGCTAGATACTATAGACGATGCAGAAGGCAGTCATATTTCAGTGGAATGAAGACTGTGAGAAGTCTTTCCAGACTTTGAAGGAGAGATTAACTACATCGCTTGTTATATCATTGCTTGAGGGGAATAAGAACTACGAGGTCTACACGGATGCTTCGAAGCATGGTTTGGGTTGTGTTTTGATGCAAAACCAAAGGGTGATTGCATATGCGTCTCGACAACTAAATCCCTATGAAGCGAACTACCGTACACATGACATGGAGTTGGGTGCAGTGGTGTTTGCTTTGAAGATCTGGACACACTATCTGCATGGCGTCAATTTCAAGGTATTTTCTGATCACAAGAGTCTCAAGTATATCTTCACACAGAAAGAACTCAACATGCGTCAGAGACGATGGTTAGAACTGCTGAGTGACTACAACATGGAGATTCTGTATCATGAAGGCAAGGAAAATGTGGTTGTTGATGCTCTGAGTAGAAAGTCCTTACATGCGATACATAAGGTTATTAGTCAAGAGAAACTCCGGGAAGAGATACGGAATTTTGCTATTCAGATGCCTGCACCTGGAGCAACTTCTGAAGCTTGTGTAGTCCAAAGTGAGTTGATTTTAGAGATTGTGGAAGCTCGGAGGACTGACAAGTTTTTATAAGACAAGCTGGAGCATTAGCCTTCAAAGTTAACTAGAGGTGTGGAAGGTATGATTTTATGCGAAGGAAGAATCTGTGTGCCGCCGAATCCAGACCTCAATGGTAGAATTCTGAGGGAGGCGCATGAGACCAAGTATTCAGTACATCTTGGTGGATACAAGATGTATCAAGATCTGCAACAAGTGTATTGGTGGTCTGGCATGAACGCTCAAGTTGCGGAGTTTGTATCGAAATGCCTGGTTCGTCAGAAGGTGAAGGCCGAACACAAGAGACCGTAAGGGAAGCTGCAACCATTGGATATTGCAGAGTGGAAATGGAGTTCGATTTCGATGGATTTTATAGCTTGTTTGCCTAAGTCGCATAAGGGTAACAACATCATTTGGGTGTTTGTGGATCGACTGACGAAGTCCGCTCATTCCATTCCTATCAAGGACACTTGGACAAAATTTTAGTTAGGTAATGTTTATGTTCATCATTTATTACAACTGCATGGAGTGCCTATTGACATGTTATCAGATCAAGGCTGAAGATATGTATCGAGATTCTGGAAGGAGTTGCAAGAGTCTTTGAGGACTGATTTGAAAATGAGTACTGTGTTTCACCCTATGATAAATGGACAGACAGAAAGGACGAATCAGATTCTGGAGTATATGATAAGGGCATGTATTTTTTAGTTTCAAGGCAGTTGGGAAGTGAAGTTGGACTTAATCGAGTTTTATTACAACAACAACTTTCAAGCATCGATTCAGATGGTTCCGCTCGAAGCTTTGTAAGGAAGGAAGTGTAGAAGTCTTGTATGCTGGAATGATTACTCCGAGAATGTTACTTTGGGTCCCGAAATGCTTAGCGAGATGCTTGAGCAACTAAAGGTTATCCAAGATAGAATAAAGGCCGCGCAAGATAGACAGAGAACCTATGTGGATAAGACCAGAAGCCACGAGGAGTATAAGGTGGGCGAGAAGGTATTGCTTCAAGTTTCTCCTACCAAGGGCGTTATGAGTTTTGTGAAAAAGGGAAAACTTAGTCCTAAGTTTATTGGTCCCTATGAAATTCTCGAAAGGATTGGCGAGATAGCCTACCGATTGGACCTACCTGCTGACTTGGAGAAGGTGCACAACGTATTCCACGTATCACAACTTCGTCGTTACATTAGCGATCCGTCTCACGTTCTGAACCCCGAGACTATCGAGTTAGACGAAACCATGACTTATTAAGAGACGCCCATAGCGATTTTTCATTGGAAGGTGCGTCAGACTAGAAGAGGCGAGACCAAACTGGTAAAGGTTCAATGGAATGGAAACAACGTCGAGTAAGTGACATGGGAAACCCAAGAGTCGATGCGGGCGAAGTATCCCCACTTTTCGACTAAGGTCATTTTCTGATTAATCACTTCGAGACGAAGGTAGTTTCTAAGGAGGGTAGAAAGCATGCCTTTTAGTATACTCTTCTTGACTAACTTTGTGTATACGTGTACATGTTGTATTGTTGTGCATGTGTTTTGTATCTGACTAATTTGCTAGTGTATGGTATTTCTAACAACTAATTGTCACTACAACTATCGTATTCTCACTGTATGTTCTTCCGAGAAGTATTCTCTCGTACGTGTATTGTATCTAGTTTCGTATAAACTAGGAAGTTCTTAGAAGTTAGTCTGAGGTCATACATGTTAGACTTTGGATTGTATCTCGAGGACTTAGGCATTGTGTTTTTGCGGAATAAGCTGAAACTTCGAGGACAAAGTTTATTTTTAAGGAGGGAAGTCTGTGACACCCCAATAATTTAGGTCTATTGGTGTCATATTTTTATTGGACTTGTTCGTATTTTAAAGACTATTTCCTTAATTAAAGCACGTTTTCCTCGTTTTAAAATTATTTGAAGTATTTATCATCAAATGACTTCTCGTGAATTTATTCTAACCTTTTGAAGTCTTAAACGTTAGTGTTTAATTTATAACACTGTTTTCTAAAATAAACGAGCTTTATTTTACATCGGGATTTCGGTGGCTTGTATTTTAATTGCTTTTATCATCTTTAGGCTAGGAAAAAGAAAAGATGAGCCAAAACCAAACAACCTTTTCCCCCAACCGTCCAACAAAAGAAAAGAAACTCACACAATCATACGTACGTTTCTTAAAAGCAAAATAAGAGCTAAGGTTGTCTTCCTCTCTTTTGCACTTTAATCACCCTTCTAGCATCCTAGAAGCTTGGTAAGCATCTCCTAACCTGGCTTTAATGTATTTCCTACTACCCTACATATTTTACAGAATGTTTTAAACATGTTTTAGTTTTAAAAGAAACCCTTATTATGCTTTTTATCATGCTTAGCCTTTTATGATCATTATGTTCATGGTTTTGATGGTATAAGGGTTGTGTTAAGCATGGTTTTATGGTTGTTGCATGAGGTTTAGGGTTTCTAGGGTGTGTGTTAGGGTTTTATGGTGTTATGCGCATAGGCTAGGGCTTGTGTCGGGGTTTGTGGTGCTGTTGGTGGTCCGGTTGGGCTGCTGGTGGTACGGTGGGGCTGTGTTCATGGTCGTTCCGGCAGGCTGGAGTCGAGAGAGAGAGCGGGAGTTTGATGGTGTTCTACGCACTTAGGCGCTGCAGCGCGCGCATGAGGGCTGCTGCCCAGCCACGTCACGCGGCGTGTGGTGGTGGCGCTACGGCTCTGTGGAGCTGTGCAGGCTGCAGTGCTGCGCGGGTTGGGTCCCCCTGTGGGACTATTTGGGTCGCAGGTTGTTGTTGTCGGGTGTGTTTCGGGCTCAGCCTAGTGTGGGCTGAGTTTGTTTTGTTCTTGTTGTTGTGTTTGAGAGGAGGAAAATGGGATATTTTGGCTTTTCTGACCTTAAAGTTATTTGTTTTTGTTTAAAAAATCTTTAAGTCAAGCCAACTGACATAACGACTGACGAAAAATACAAACGGAAATCCTCATTAAGAGCATTTTAGGTCGAAAATCAGAACTTGGGGGCATTCTGGCTTTCCAAAAAAAAACACAGGGGCATTTTGACTTTTATGCTAAACCACAGGGATACTTTAGAGAAAATCCCTAATTATTTTTAGTATGAATTAGAAATAATTAATAATATGTATATTGTATTTAAAATGTATTTATGTTTTTCTGTATTTTAGTATGTATATTTTGAATACTAGTACGTATTTTGTATTTGGTATTTTGTACTTTACTATTTGGAGCATTTTGAGTTAGTTGACTTTTTGAGTTTTATGGGTTGTCTAACTTAGTATTTGGTTGACTTATGGAGGAAAAGTCAAAGTATGGGTTTTACGATTTAGGGTCTTTGTATTTAAGTCCTAGGTTGTAATACCTTTAGTATTTGTTTTGTATAGTAACTATTAGATATTTAAAGTTATTTATTTAATTGTGTAGCGTTGGGTTTCCTTGAACGACGTTTTCTCGATTACACAATTAGCTGTTCAAGTCTTACTTCACCCCTCGATGTAAGTGGATATACTAAACACCCTTCTATGTGCTTGTATGTCTACGAGTATGTACGTATGCATTCAATGCTTTTTGTATATTGTATTTACACATTGGTATTATGTATAATAATTGTAGTTATCCCTATAATTAATCACTAGAGTATCACTTATCCTGGGAGAGAAGCGTATACTCTTTCGTCTATAGTATTTCCCAGATTGGTGTTCCTACGACCATTACGTGCGAAGGTGATCACTTAAGTCTCTAGATAATTTCGATTACCTTGAGGGATGTTTGAAGGGGTAGGACCCTGACCACAAACCGTATTACAAAGTATATGTCACTTGTATGTATTACGTATGCATGTATTGTTGTATTTTTGTATCAAGTACTTATCTACATGTCAGTTGCATGGTTTAGTCATTCAATTTACTCAGCGTTGCTAACAATTATATTTTTTTAGTTGTTCTACTCTATGGTGTTTTGGAGTGCAGTTAAAGGACACGTCTGACTGGCATTGCATTCATGGCGGGATTCACAAGTATTTTCCACGGAGTATGATCCTATATTTGGCACGATGCCTTTAGATCTGTTTTACTTTAGCAATTGAGGAACTTTGAAATGTATTTTTATAAAGTATGTTTGGTATTGTAAACCATCTGTGAGGTTTTAACTTTAAGACTTCCGTTGTTTTGATAATAAAGATGTATTTGTTTTGATATTGGTAACTAAATGTGGAACTTTGTTTACCAATACGGCGTTTAGTTCTCTAAACCCCAAGGTTTCGACCCTCCGAAAGGACGGACCGTTACAAGCATCTGATTGGTATGAGTAGTACTATCAATCCATTTAAACACTTGTTAATTCTTTATCACAAATGTGGGGTATCACAATCACCCCCACTAAAGTACTTCAACGTCGTCGTTGCACATGTGAGCCACTGATAGTCAATCCCAAGATGCAGCCCCTGCTAGGTGACTGAAGTGCCCATCACCTTCACAGCTCAGCACACGGTCGCAGGGTTGCTCTAATACCATTTGTAACACCCCAACCACTTGTGGGCTGGTGAATGTCACAAAATGTGGCTCTCCAGGTGTTGTACTGACCCCACTATACCAACACATGTCTTTTCAGTGCACTTTGTCCTCACTTGTGCACACCTGAGAAACTCCCCAGGAATGTCACAAAATGGGCAAGTTTAAACGATCAAATCATGATTAAAACTCAAAATAAAAAGTGTAGTTGTGTATTTTATCATCTATAGATGAATTTAGGCTTTTGAATAGCTTAAAAGGTTAAGGAACGAACGAGATATCATCGTTTAAAGATCGGGGCTGAAAGTGCTTGTTTCTGCGCGAGCTACTTGTTTTTGAGCGTTTTGAGAAGAATAAGTGACCTAGGGGGGGCGTGCAAGGGGTAGTATATTTAGCGAGGAATAGGTTAAGAGTTTAGGGTGGGTTATTTTTAGTAAAACCTTATTATTTTCATATTTGGAAGGTTTTCAGAAAAATAGAATACAACCCAAAATGTATTAAAATCCATCTCGTTTTTCTAAAAAAAAAAACAAAAAGGTGGGAAAAAGATTAATAAAACTTTACTACTAGCTTTATTAAGTTATTTTAAGACAAAACCCGAAAAGGTATTTATTTGATTAATAAGCGCCAAACCTTTTTAATCTTAAAAAATCGTGAAATGACAAATAAATAAAGAGTAAATCTTTATTTGAAATACGAATAGCCCTTAATCACGAGACACCAATATTTCTAAAATATCGGGGTGTCACACAAACAAATGAGGGGTAATCTGGCATTTCACGGGCCAACAATGGAGGATAATCTAGCATCCAACGCACCACAAATGAGGGGTAATCTTGCATCCTAGGGCCCAACAATGGAGAATAATCTGGCATCCAACGCACCACAAATGAGGGGTAATCTGGCATCCCACGAGCCAATAATAGAGGATAATCTCCCATCCATTGCACCACAAATGAGGGGTAATCTGGCAACCCACGGGCCACCGATAGAGGATAATCAGGCATCCAACGCACCAGAAATGAGGGGTAATCTGGCATCCCACGGGCCAACAATGGAGGATAACCTGGCATCCAACGCACCAACAAATAAGGGGTAATCTGGCATACCACGGGCCAACAATAGAGGATAATCTAATATCCAACGCACCACAAATGAGGGGTAATCTGGCATCACATGGGCGAACAATGGAGGATAATCTGCATCCGATGCACCACAAATAAGGGGTAATCTAGCATCCCATAGGCCAACAATAGAGGATAATCTAGCATCGATCCCACCACAAATAAGGGGTCATCTGGTATCCCAAAATCCAATAATGGAGGATAATCTAGCATCCAACGCACGATAAATGAGGGGTAATCTATGTAGACACCCCAATGTGTCACATTGTCAATTGCCTAATGATGATAACTAACTAGGTAATGTGCTTGGACGAACGATCTATCTTAACTGCGACCGGTTTCACCATCTCGAGCAATAAATAGATTCATACCTCATTCATACCATTATTACAATTCTATGACTAAATAGGCCCGAAAATATGTGTAAGCCGTATTTTCAGCCTATGACTAACAGGGCCTGTATCACAGGCCCAAAATCATTAAAATCAGGCTTTTAACACATTTTACATAAAAGCCCGAAAAAGTCAAAAAAGCCTCAAAAGTCAAAATTTGACCAAGACTGGACCTAGCCTGACTCAGGCTGGGCCAAGACTGACCCAGGCTGGGCCATGGCGCCATCACTGGTGGTGCCAAGCCCAAGCCTGGTCTAGTGCTTTTGGTTATGCAGAAGGACAGCCTGATTTCACCTGGTCCAGTCCATGGCTCCATCACTGATGGCGCCAGACCCAATATTTCGGCCCACCTTGCAATCAGCTTAGCCTAATTCTCAGTACGCTATCCGAGGTCCATAACCTCAAGAGTTTCAAAATGCCCAGCAGCCTTTAGCAGTACAGTCAAACCAAATGACTTGCAATCTGATCACAACAAGTTTCAGATAGACAAAGACTGCTGCATTCCAGAATCTTCTCAAGTAGTGTTCCATGCAAACACTCCACTAAATACTTCAGATAACTCCAATCACTGAAAATCGCATTTGAGCTGAAATGCATTTCTGGCCAAAAGATCACGATCTGGCCAATCAGTGAAGAGACCATTTTGGCGCCAACACTAATGGCGCCAAAATGGCCTCTCCTATAAATACCCCCCGAGCTTCATTTGGCTCGGGGTTCACAATTCAGCACTACTTTTCATTTTCTGACGAAAGCACTCTATGCACTCATAAACCCTAATCTGACTTTTCATACCTCCTTCTAAGGCCATAATCAGACCTTGCATCCTTGAGCATTCACACTCATATGCAAAACTGGTTCATGCCACTTGAAGTGACACAACACTAAACACAACCCTACTTGAGTACACACTACTCACAA
Organism: Corrigiola litoralis; assembly: GCA_901111285.1. Lineage (NCBI taxonomy): Eukaryota > Viridiplantae > Streptophyta > Magnoliopsida > Caryophyllales > Caryophyllaceae > Corrigiola > Corrigiola litoralis. The sequence goes on from CAAKMY010037423.1 coordinate 12,059, forward strand.
TAGCGAAGAGAGGACCAAGATCCCCTCTCGCTAGACAAACCCTCGCAGTTCATAAATCTCGCGCGTCCAAGCGCAAAGCATTACCGTAGGTTTCTAGAGGGCCAAACCCTCATTTATTTACTATTTTCTTATATAGGCAGATTTGCACGTTTACTTGTTATGTGATATAAACTGTTAAAACGGATCAATTGTAAGGCTAATAGTAGAGGTAAATGCAACTGGCTAGGATGGTACACCTTACCGATCCCAAGTTGGTAACCTTGCTCCCGAATCTGAATCTGTGGTGCACATTACCATACGAGTCACTCATGAGGTGCTCAGATTCGAGCTGTTGTCCCACCTCGAATTCTACATCTCGTGGTCCCTTTTGGTCTACGAGGCTAGATTTGAAAGGCATACGGTTTTCAAGACACCGAAAGTTCTTGGTGGCGACTCTGACTCCGAAACAGCACCACAGGAGGGCAAAGGCACCGCACTGC
>CAAKMY010037424.1:0-21946 GCA_901111285.1 Corrigiola litoralis
ACTTTATTTTCCCTGTCCAAACCAAACAAAGGAAAACTAAGAAAATCATTTTCCTTTTGGCATTTTCCTCCAAACCAAACAGAGCCTAAAACTAAATAGAACTGAACTACGAAATTGAACTAAACTAGTAAATTGACTAAACGGAACTAGTGAGTTATTATAACTATAATAAGTATCCACGTATAGTGCAATTTACGCTAAACATATATTTACTTATAATAGTACCAATTATAATGATAATATTAATGATAAAAATATCATTATTGTAATAATTTTCTATCAAGTCGAGCTCTTGTTCACTTCAACTCTCATGAGTGGTAATTAGTTAAGTTTAGTATTAAAATATAATATATATTTTTAACGCAAAACTTGTTGTTCCATTAAATTTATACTATAATATCACTGTGTATAGTTGAAAGGACTTTCAACACAATTGAAATTGCCTTTTTAGAACCGCACTTTAATATGATTTTAACATGGAACTAAATTAAAGACTCAAAGATGGGTTGATATCAAACCATACCAATTCAATTTAATTTGATTATAACTAGTTTTTAGCCTCTACAATTGTTATAGATTATACTAATATCAAGTAATATTTTGACATAATTATTATTGATTTATCGATGAAAGATAATGATTAAAAAATTACAGTCCACGTAACTATAAAATATGTTAAATGTCTTTTCTAAATTATTTTTAATATTTTCAATATCATTTGTATATGTATACTTACTCAATTCATTTTTGTTTTTATTTTACCAGGCTTTTTTTTTTTGTAGTACATATGACAATAGTAATAGATAATATAACCCCAACATGTGCAAATATTATACACTTCTATAAATTTTAGAATCTAACATGACTATCATGCTATAAAAAGTTGAATAAAATTTAATTCTTTTTCATTTGATATTTGATAAAAATGAACAAACTAAAATTTATTTGCATAGTAAGTGTAATTTATAGAGCATTACAGTTTCATTCTTAACTCAAATAAATAATGTTATTCATTATTCATTATTATTGTCATTAAAGTGTGATCATTTTGGTTATTAATTTTCATTTCCTTTTTATTTTTAACGATGTGGTTAGACTTAGTTATGGAGGCCCAATTGTACAGGTAAGTGCGGACTAGTACCTATATAATTAGAAGATGCCAAGTGACATTACATGTGGCAGGATCCTGTCATTGCAACACTTTTTAATACTTTTGATAACTAGTCTTCAGGCCCGGCGATGCTCGAGATTCTTTTTAAATTTTCATTTTGTTAGTATGCTCTTCATATTTCCCGTCATTACACTTTCTACGGAAAAAAAAATTATAGTTTATTTTTTCATTATAAAAGATAAAACTCTTGAAGAAATTAAAGTTATTAATAACGTAATTAGTAACATATTAATATCTTATAAGTTAATGAAATTTTTTACAATTATTATGAATAATATTAAATGACAATGGATTATGGTTTAAATATGCCAAATTAATAATGACATGTGGTATGATGACTTGGCGCAATATTGTAGCATGATGACTTGGCTCAATGTCGTTGCAAGAACGCCTTTTAACAATATGGTATAGATAATAATAAAAATAAATAAATAAAGTTATTTATAAATTCATAGATATATTTAGTCTAATTCCATTATGACAAATTCAATTCACTCCGCTTTTCCAGTGTTAATCTATAAACGAGATGACAATAACTACAATACCTTCCTACAACTTGGTGAGTAAATGAATTGAATCAAGCTTAAGCTCAGCCCAACTCAACTAAAATTACGGAATCAGGAGATAAGCTCGATTGGACTCGTTAACTCACAACCTTATAAATTTTTGAGATCAACTTGAGCTCGCGAGCTCTAGTTAAGTTCCAAACTTTCAAGCATGCTTGAGTTAACTTTAGGAATTTGATTGCAATTTTCATTTTCTTATATTTTAGGGGGATTTGAGTTTTGAAATGTTGAACATTATCAAATAATCTTAGGTAATTAGACATAAAAACTACTAATAATTGCGCTAAATTGTAACCAATTTTTAACACTTATACAAGGGTAATAACTCTTAAATATTACGGAGTAATAAATAACCTTAAATTTTAACGTTGATAAAGCCCAATTACAACTTCATGAATAAATACTTATTCCATTTCATTCGTTACTCAATATTTACTTTTTGATAGTATTTGAACAATAACAACTTAATATATATCGTTATATAATAAACTTATAAAGGTGTTGTTGAATAAAAATCTAACCACTATAGGTTTTTTGGGCAGGCAATAATTATAGGTTTTATGATCTATTAATTTATACTACGAGTTATTAATAGTCAAAATATAATCGTGAAAGGTGCGAAAAAGTTAATATTGTGAAATGAATGAAACGGTTAAAATCTTATAATATTTTTTCGAAAATTCAAGTATCTCATGAGTTTTTTGAGTTAATATATACCTACTCAACTAGGGTCATTAAAAACCCGAATTAAGTTCCAACTCTTTCAAAATCAACTATGTACCCATATCGATATTGAGTAGCTCTTCACAAAACCGACTGTTGACCCGAATCGATCTCATATAGCTCATGAATCGAATTCGAGCTCTTACAAAATTTACTATCTACCAAAATCTATCTCAAATAGCTCGTGAGTACTACAAAACCTATTATCAACCCAAATCGATCTCGAGTATTTCGTGAATAATACATAACAACCCGAATCAATCTCATGTAGCTCATGAACCGAATCGGACCTCTTACAAAATCTACCATTGACTCAAATCTATCTCGTAACCCGTGTGAGTACTACAAAATCAATCATTGACCAAGTCGATCTCATATAGCTCATGAACATGATTCGAGCTCTTACAAATTCTACTATCGACTCAAATCTATCTCGTAATCTGTGTGAGTACTACAAAATCAATGATTGACCAAGTCGATCTCGTATAGCTCATGAACCTGATTCGAGCTCTTACAAAATCGACTATTGACCCAGTCGATCTCAAGTAGCTCGTGAGTCGCGGCCACAAAACTCACGTGAATAAAAAAGGCGAGTAGAGGAAGAGCACTACTTCACTCCTCATTTTTGTCTCATTCATCTCACCAATAAACTCCCTACTCCTCCTTCCTTCACACACAGTACCATCATCATTGATCACACACATCACTCCTCCCCACCACTTTCAAATATTTCCGCCTCTCCTCCCACGATTTCCTCACCTTACTCGAAATACCCAACTTACCCTTCCTTAGTGAAGGGCAGAAATGGGAGAAATGGTACGCCTTGACTTAAACCACGACGCCGCCGCCGACCAACGCCTTCTCGCCGACAACAATGCCGGCGCTGTCGGGGTTTTGGCAACCGCTGACCGGTCCTGGCGGTTGAACTTTGACCATCTGTCCCCTGAGTATTACAAGGAGAAACCTCCTCGTAAACTCCATGATTGCCTTGGTGTCTTAGGTGGTCACCCTTTTATCACTTTTTCGAATAAAGTTTTTTGTCTTTATTGCTTCATCTTTTTCGGTTTATGATTTTTTTTGGGCTTTTCTCTTTATGTTACTGTGATTCTTAATTTGAAAAGTTACGAGAAAAACGACAAAAGGTACAAGAAATTTATGTGGGAGCACATGCTCCCGGTGCTCCGGGGAGCATGGTATAGATAGTGTGTTTTTATACTATTTAGTTCTTTTTTTTTTGTTTGGTTAAATAAAGTTTGTGGCTTTGTTGTTTTCTGTCATTGGATGATTGAATTATGTTACTGGTCATTTCTAATTTGCTAAATTTGCTGTTTAAGTGTATTTTCACTTTATACACCCATTTACTTAAATAAAGTTTTTTTCTTTTTTCATTTTTATGTGCATAAGTTTATAAAGTCCGGGTTTTGGATCTTGTGTTACTGAATTTACACATTTACTGCAATAAAGTTTGTGTCTTTATTATTTTCTGGATAAATGAATTATTTTGGAAAGGAAATGATGATTTTGGTCTTAAAGTTTGTGTCTTTACTGTTTTCTGTATTTGGGTGATTGAGTTATGTTGGTGTGGATTGAGTATTTTTTGTTTATCATTGTCTTTGATAAAATTTTGATCTTTAATGTTTTGGGGAATGATTCTGAGTGTTTTGTTATTTGTTCAATTTTCTATTTTTGGCTTAATTATCAATTTGGGGTTTATTTAATTATGTTGGTTGGTTTTGATTCTTTCTGTATTTTGATAGTATAGTACATCTTACTGGAAAGGGGTATAATCCAGGAGTTTGTTTATTCATACTGGAGGGGTGTATAGTTTATGGTGTAGTCCAAATTTAGCAGTGCTTTCTTTTGTTCCTTTGAGCTTATTATATAGGGTAGTGATAATGCTTTTTGGTCATTTGGTGAACAGTTGCCATTTTTGGCAAAGATTTTGTACCAGTTAAAGTGCTCAAACTGTAGCGCATACACGAAAAATTGAAATGAAAATGATTTCTGGGAATTTGACTGGACGACACGGTTCGCTTTTTTTGGTTGGTTTGGCTTCATCCAACAAGAATATTTGGTGGTCAGGTAGTGGTTGGACTTATGTAGAGGTATTAGATGCCATTTGGTGCATAAAGGATAAAATATAAGATCATAGTATTGGTACAAGGTGAGGATACATAATAGTATTGGTTGAGCTATAAACTTGGTTATAGAAGACCAGTAGATAACTTGAAGATTGTGTTGTGATGGAAACGCTGAAATGTGGCTGGAAAGGTGGTGGTGGTATGTTTGATTTAATTTTATTTTGATGTGTTTGTTTTGCTATGGTTCTAGTTTGTGAATTGTGGTAGAGTAGAGTTTTACTTTATTTGCTTTGGGAGTAGAGGAATCTTGTGACGGAATTTGGTGGTTGACAACTTGAAGCCTTCTGCTGAGTCTAGGTGGAATGAGTTTATGGATGTCATGTGTATGTTTGCTCGACTTCTAATGATTGGATGCTAGTGTTGAGCTGTTTGCTTCACAATTCTATGTTAGAAAGGTCACTATTGTACTTCAGTTCTTAGTTGTAGAAGGCTGTTTTTGTCGAATGAGTAACCATGATCCTTGTTTGCTGATTGTTGGATGAAATGTTGTGGTAAGACTGTAAGAGCAAGTGGAGCTGTGAACTTGATGTATTTATATGTTGATTTAACCTATTAATTCTTTTCGGTTTATGTATCCAGGCCCGGAAGATGATGTGGCTGAGTATTATCAGCAGCAAGTAGAGATGCTAGAGGGTTTCAGTGAAATGGATGCTTTGGCAGAGCGTGGGTTTGTTCCGGGGATGTCTAAGGTATGTATTTTAAACAGTTTAGACTGTTTACCTGCAGAATGTAGTTTATCCAGTTTCTGCTATGTTGTCAAGACTTGATCTGAGTTAGACTGTTTATCTTTATTGCAGGAAGAGCAAGAGAAGCTGGCTAAGAGCGAGACATTTGCCATCAGGATATCAAATATCGCCAATATGATTCTTTTCATTGCCAAGGTTTATGCATCCATCAGAAGTGGTTCACTGGCGATTATTGCATCCACATTGGATTCACTTCTTGATCTTCTGTCGGGTTTTATTCTGTGGTTCACTGCATTTTCTATGTCAACGCCAAATCCATATCAATACCCGATTGGAAAGAAACGTATGCAGCCATTGGTAAGTTCTGCTTTGCAGATTTCTTAAAAAATTGCATTATATTATTTCTCGTTATACAGTATGCATGGTATGGTTTGTACTGGATATAACTTGAAACAGTGAGGGAGAAATCTTATTTTGTGGAGGTGCTCCATTGACTATAAGTAGTTGGAAAAAGTTACTCTATTTTCCTCGATTCATCATTGGTTTTACTATCTGCCTTCCACTGTCATCCATTAATAGGACAATTTCTATTCCAAGTGTAAGTAAAGAGTGGAAAACTGTTTCTATACTTGTGGAATAAGAAGCCCTTGACTCTGCTTTTGGTGTGATCCAGCTTGGCTAGTGTTATAACAACAATGAGCTAACACCGTATCTAAGTCGAACAATTGTAATGGTTTTTATTTTGAGTTACTAGTCTTACAAGTATAGAGTTTAATATAATTCCAAAACTTTTCAAATTCACTTGATCCCTCAAATTGTCTTTATTCCTAGACTGGGTAATTTGCCTGGGGAAACGAGAAATGTGATTATTTGGGTGATGTTTCACTATATACAAAATCTTGCCCATCGAATTTGAAGAGCCATGCGTAAAATCATAGCATTTGCAAGCCAGATTTTCGAGAATGTAAGGTTGTATAGTTGTCGATCTTAACCGATCAATTTGGTTTCGCATTGTCCAACTTTAGCTTTATATATGAATTTAGGTTAAAGATTGCTCGTTGATTCTTTTTTTTGCAAAGGCACGGCGCCAAATCCAAAAGTCATAAAAAACTGTATTTGACAGCACTACAACTTGAAATCGATTAGTTTCAATCGTCCACCAACCGATCTTAGAATCCCATAAATCTTGACTTGAATGTGCCAGATACATGACTCTCCAATCCCTGCGTAAAGATCTAAATCAGACGTGTATATAATGTAAAATCACTCAAACAATTTCGCATTGTTGTAGATAGATTTTGTAGTGTCCAAAGAAAGACCATTTAAAGGCTCAAAGAGCTTTTTGAAAACTTTCGAAAATTTAAGTGTAGCTTGTATACATATAGTGTTAAAGCTTCACCAAATATTTTTTGCATTGAAATTGTTGATGGTTTGAAGTAGTCGAATTTCGTATTTCTGAATATTTGAAAATTTGTCATGCAGGGAATCCTTGTTTTTGCTTCTGTCATGGCTACTTTAGGACTCCAGATTATCTTGGAGTCAATGCGGGAGCTGATATCTGATGTAAGTCTTTTACTTGGGACGTCTACATATTAGATTTGCTGCTTATGTCAGTGAGCTGGCTTATCTGGATCATCATGTGCTACTCTGTCTTTTCCTTTGAATTGCCAAATGTCCAATGCAATTTTGTTTCCCTCAGGAAGGTGATTTTAGCTTGACAAAGGACCAAGAAAGATGGTTGGTGGGAATCATGTTGTCGGTAACTCTGGTTAAACTTCTATTGGTCCTTTACTGCCGCTCTTTCACCAATGAGATAGTCAAAGCCTATGCCCAAGACCACTTCTTTGACGTTATTACCAACATAATTGGCCTCATTGCTGCCCTTCTTGCTAATTATGTCACTGACTGGATGGACCCTGTTGGGGCAATCATCGTAAGTGAAATGTTTACTCTAATTCCTTCTTAGAGCTATTTTGTAACTCATTTCAGACTTCTAGTGACTTGAACTCTTGAAGCAGTACCATTTTTGCAATTTGCTATGTCATTAAACTTGTGGTATCAAAAGAATAGAGGAAATCGATTGTAATGCACTCGTGACTGTTTTGTGAAGTCTCTTGTCTTGGAGCACAGTCCGAGTGCTGACATTCTCTTTCAGCCTTCTCAATATATCTGTTTCTGTTGTAGTGATGTGGAATTTAGCTATCGACTTCAAGTGCAGGAGTCCTTATCCTTTAGGGAGAGTTATGCAGATGCTTTTGATATTCATATAAATAAAAATTTGTCATCCTATTGTGTTATGTGATACAGAGATGATGCTTCATATTGCTTTGTTTTTGGTGATTCCTGGTTAGATTTAAGCTATACCTGATTCTTGGTAAGGCTTTATGTCATACTATAATTATCCAACTAGCTCTTTTTGGGTGATCTCTTGCTTGTGCCTTTTTTCTTGTTGAATATGCTGAGAATGCTGATAAGCAGTTTTTGCCTTTGCAGCTTGCTTTGTACACAATACGTACATGGTCAATGACAGTGTTGGAAAATGTTAATTCTCTAGTAGGAAGATCAGCCACACCAGACTTTTTGCAAAAGCTAACATATCTGTGTTGGAACCACCACAAGGCTATCAGGCACATTGACACAGTCCGAGCATACACCTTCGGATCACATTATTTTGTTGAGGTTGACATAGTTCTACCAGCAATCATGCCTTTGCAAGAGGCGCATGACATTGGCGAATCCTTGCAAGAGAAACTTGAACTGTTAACTGAAATAGAACGTGCTTTTGTTCACCTTGATTATGAGTATACCCATAAACCAGAGCATGCTCAAGCCCATCTATAGATATGTGTGGGTGAGAAGTTGGTCTGCTGGATTTTATTGTTCACAAATACATGCTTTATGAAATTTAAGTGAAGATTAGGAATCAGGATGGCAATCACCGAAGTCGGAGGCAAGGCAAATAGTCAATGGATGTTGTGGGATTGTACCCATAAAATTGGAATCGTTAGTCTGTGTTTTATAGCTACTAAAGGCGATCCATTTTTTCTCTAGCATCAGAACTCAGAAGCATTGGTGCTAGTTGGATGAAATTGCCGAATGTCTGGAAGTTCTGAGCCTCTTCTACTCTGGGTGGATGTTGGAGTTTATCTTTCAATGCGGAGGGTGGTCTAAACTTATTATCCGGATGGCTATTTTGCTTGGAGATGTATATGCTAATGTGACATGTATTCAGAACTGTGGATAATCGGTATATAGTCGTTAAGTTGCTTTTTACGAACGCATTCCACGAGGCAACTTTGGTATCATCATTTAGTCTTTGGAGTATATTGTACTCGTAAAACATCTATTTTTTGTCCGCACGAAGGATTGTCCTGAGTTGCTGACTATCTCACTAATGGTTATAGATAAACCATATACAATTATCACAATTTTGATGGCAACACTCAGATTTGGCGCATGTTCTGTGCCCATTCTGGAATACTTGCATCAATAGAAGTTTATTTTCGAGAACATCTGCTATGGTTTTGTTTTAGGGATCTTCTATAAGTTAGTCTTGGTACATTCATTATGTCTGGTTTTTTCCTCCAAGCCTTATTCTAGGGGCCTTTATCTTTGTTTGGGAACTTGGCTATAATTAAGGAAACGTGTGCGCATCTTATGTTGCATGGATGTACAGGTTCTCCTACTGATCACCATGATTTATGAATGATTGGCATGTTGAAACTTATCATAAGTATTGGGAGAGCAACAGTGCTGTTCATTGGTTTGCTCGACGAGAGTTGAACAATCTAGTTGTATCATAGTAATTCTGCCGCAACGTTTGGTTATTAACTAGTTTTTGGACCCGGCGATGCCGAGATATTTTCATATTTTATCTTTTTAATGATAAAAATAAGATTATATGCATCATATATTTGGTACATATGAATTGACCATTGAAAACACAAAGATTCATTATATTCGTACTATCAAAGAAGAGAACTAGCTCAAATAGTTAGAGTTATCTTACCTCAATCATGAGGTTGGGGGTTTGATTCTTATTTGCGACTTGTGCGCTCCTTTCAGACAAAAAAAAAAAAAAAAAAATTCGTACTATCAATGGTTGTTAAAGAAGTATTATTTTTTTTTTGTGTGTGTAAGATTCTTATTCTTCTCGTAAATAGGCTTAGTGGGAAATGAAAATTGATGTAGTAATCACTCGACATTGTGTAAGATTCTTATTCTTCTCGTAAATAGGCTTGATGGGAAATGAATCAGTAATCACTCGATATGGATTTTGTTAATAAGAAAAGTTTTTTGATTGCATGCAGTGATTTACCTAATGTTAGTTTGAAATGGTATTCATGAATTAAGAATACTTAAAGAGATAGTTTAATGAGGGGATGGCATGGCGCAGTGATAGATGATATGGTCCAATGTTTGAGCTTGAACGCCTTTTAACTATATTGTATAGATAGATGTGGGACTTTGCCCTTCTTTAACACCCCCTCTGTCCCAGTGAATTCCCTTCATTTGCCTTTTGGACCAAAGTTTAAGGGGAGGAAAATTGGTGAGAGGAGAATTGTGGCCCACAATCACATGGGTTTTGTGAAGTTTTTGTGTGTTATTATTTACCCAAAATAGAAATAAGGGGAACTCATTGGGACACCCCAGAATAAAATATGGGGGGAATTCACTGGGACGGAGGGAGTACTAAACTAGGAAAAATAAAAAATGACAATTGTTTCATGAACAAATTATTTGATAATATTTTTCTGTTTGGATAACGAACAAGCTCATCCTACCCTTTTAACGTCGGAGGAGGACAATGGCAACACCATTTTTTTTAATCTATTTTCAAAATACTTCAGAAAGTTTTAGAAAAATTTAGAAAGCTTCAGGAAAAAAAGCGTTAAAAAAAAAAACCAAAACAAAAGGTGGTAGAGAACAAGTCCATAAAGCGTTATAAAAGTAGACCAAGCCATGCTAACCCAATAAAGACATATAGATTTATAACTGATTTTGGGCTTGTAGGAAGTTTAAAAAAAATTATCTAATAAAAGAGCTGGTCTACTTTTATAATGAACACTATAATATCATATCATTTTGTAATTTTTGCATGCTTGTATGGACCTTTGATTGTGTCTTTGATGAATTATAATTTTGATGGTCACTAGTAATGAACTCATGAGGAATTCTCTGTCTAGGTTCAACCGGCTGCTCCTTTGTTCCTGGAGACAGTGCTGCTTAGAACCGTGCACGTTGCTGATCGACAGCTCGCATATCCTCTTCCTCCCAAAATTCCGTCTAAATTCGTCTTACTAAGAGATAATCATTTTAGTAATCTCTTTGTTTGGGTTAAGGGCCTTACGACTTACGAGAGCATATACTTCTTCCCAGTCTAACTAAGCTTGGTTCAATTCGATTTTTTTTATTTAAACCCAGAACAATCCCGTGCACATGAGACTTCTAACCATTAAGACAATCTTCTTTTCATAACATTCACGTGTGAAAAAAAAATGTCTAGTTATTTATTTTTTAGGAATGAAAGAACCGTAATATCATAATATGTCGCAAAAGAGAATTAAACCTCGATTTAGTGATTGTCAGTGTTGACTAAGACCATGTGCATCATGGTCAATCGCATAGGCCCTACTTTTTTCGAGCGAAATTTGATAAACTCATGTATTTAAAAAACAGTATTTAGCAAATTACAAATTCTTTGAAAGGATCGTCAACATTTATGATAAACGTAGGCAAGCTCTATACAAGCTAAATCAATCCAAACTTCCTGCAAAGCTCATGACAAATCAGATATTTATAACTTTTTGTTGGGTAACTTAAAAAAAAAATATCTCTCAAAACTTTCTATTAACAAATAGTTGTATGAAAATTATTTGACATTCATATAACTATTTTTTCCTTTTGTTATTTGAGGGCCAATTTTAATGTTTTATGAAGAAACTATAGCCAATTGAGCTACCTCTTATTTTCAAAAATCTCTAGTTTATTGAGGGATTGGGCTAATGGTAAAGATTGACTTGATATTTGGTGAGCACTAAATTATCTTTTTTTTTTTTGGATGACGTGGGAACCCGCAACCGCTACCCTTCGGATGCGCACTAGGTAAACCTCCGCCCCATGACCCTAACCGGCAAAGGGCCACAGGGATGTTAGCCAGCTTAAACTGACCGGCTCGACCCAAGAGGCAAGAGGGGGCTGGAGCGCTCTCACTCTTGGACTGAGGAGCCTATAAGCCACCTCTGACTCAAACTCAAGCCCAATAAGGCCCCAAGGAGCCAATAAGACATGCAAGCAAATGATGCTACTTAGACTCGAACTCAAGACCAAGAGGATAGAGGAGTGGACCTCTCACAAACTGAGCCACCCAACTTGGGATCACTAAATTGTCTTTTATGACTCATATGAACCAACAAAAATTTAACAAAGTTCTAGTTATTTTATCGATAATTGAGTACAATATAGTACGCCATCAATATATATTCCAACGAATTCTCAATATTTGCTTTTGAACCAATTTTTAGGGGAGCATATGTGATGCAGTTGCAGTCAACCATTGTTTGAATCACTTTTAGCCAACCATTTCTAATAACCATACAATTCTTCTAATCAATACCTACTATATTATTGCCCTAAATTTATTTAAAAAATAGTATTGTATGATCTAGAATCATCACGTTATTTTAAATTTTGATCCAAGCAATAGCAAAATGCAACCAAAGTAGTCGAGTTCTTTTTTTTTTTTTGAAATCTGGCTGACCTTTATCCATTGATTTTGATCTCACATAATAATTAAATTGTCCACCTTGATCTCATATTCTTTTGTGCTGGCGGCAAGGTGCATTCTAAGTAATGTTGATCTATCCTGAGTCCTGACTTGCTCCTAGCTGGAAATATTTAAGTAATTAAACGTAGAGTAATGTCACACAAAATCCAAGCAATGTAAGAATTTGACTAGTACTCTTCTGACTGCGGAGTGCCGGAAACTGATTTTTACACTCCCCATTTTTATTTTTACACTCCCACTCACTCCTTCTATGTGAGAGAACAGATTCCTGTGCAGGAATCTACTCCTCTCACATGAGGAGTGTAAAAATCAAATAGAGGAGTGTAAAAATCATTGCCCCGGAGTGCCGCTGGTGTGTTCCCGACTTTACAAAAGGTTGACATTTCACCTATATTCATAACTTAAAGGGTATAGAAATTCATTTGAGTCTTACTCTTGATATGGCCTTTGGATGTTGGCATGCATGAAAACTTGAATAGTATGGCCATTGATGTACCCCTTTTAGACTGAATGTGACTCGTAATCATATCCTATATATTTCTCACGGGAGCACCTACTGCTTATTTCATTTTCTCCAAAAGAAGAGGACTAACAAACTAGAACTGATTTTCAGTTTAATTAATAAAGTTTATCTCCGTAACATCAGTTTCCAAATTTCAAAGCTCCACCTATGGAGAGAGCATTTATCTACAATTAGGGAACTTATCGCTAGTGCAGGTCTAGCTCAAGAAAACAAGAACTGACTGTTTGAGAGCATGACAACAAAAAAAAAATTGCAAGTGAGTACCATAGAATGTAAATATATGTGATAGAACTATAGAAAGGTCGCAAGTTTACAGGAACTACTATGGCAAAAATTAAAAAACTTCTATAATATACGACCCTTATGATACACATTGATATAATAAGAGACTAAATAATTACCGTTGATATTTGAGATCTAAAGTAACCATTGGATTAGTAATTTTAAGTAATTTTATTCAAAAAATAAGATATCTCTTACGAGATCTGTAAATTCATTTGATATTATTAGTAATTTTAGTAATATTTGACAACTACCTTAAGTTGTTAGAGGTCTCTTGTCCCAATTATGTGATTGAAAGTTCGATTCAATGACTTTGTGCGCACATTTCAGATTAAAATAAATTTATTTCATCAAACTCGACCCATTTAATTTCATGTGGATCGAATGAGCTCAAATTGCCATCCCTGATCCGACCCATGTAACAAGTCTAATACTCACCAATCAAACTCAATTATTTCCACATCACATAATTTCATTTCCATTTTCCACCACATCACGTTACCTATAAATATTCCCCACCCCACCACATTTCCCACCCCTCCCCAACACAAAAACAGAACTCTTCATCCGGAGAGGGACCCACACCCACTCTCCCGCCAAACCCAACTCTTCTCCAGGTTGGGGGCCCCACACCAAGATGAGGACCACCACGTCATCATCCTACTCATCACCCAGCTCCGGTGACCTGGCAGGGCTCGCCAGGACGTACAGTAACACCCGCCCTGTCAAGGTAATTCAACTGCAACACCCCGAGACGACGTCGAAAAAGCCCTTCGAGTCGATTACGACGTCGTCCAGCTCGGCGTATAGTAAATGGAGGGCTAAAGTCACGGGGATGAGTACCACTGAATGGATCTCCACCTTCTTGCCTTGCTACCGTTGGATTAGATCGTATAAGGCTAATGAGTATTTGCAGAGTGATCTTATGGCTGGTATTACTGTTGGTGTTATGCTCGTCCCCCAGGTGATTACTTCCCCCCCCTTTTTTTTTTTTTGTGTTGTTTCACAAATTCTTACAAGTGACCGTCCAATGATAAAAGTAGACGAGTTTTATGCAAGCTAAACCAAGTCAAATTTTCTACAAGCCCAAGTTAAATAAAGATTTATATCTCTTTGTTGGGTCAGTATAGCACCGTCTACTTTTATGATAAAAAGAGACGATCTTTCCCAAGACTTTTTGTTACTGTTTACGTTTGGTCATTATTAGTAATTGTTTAAGTGGTGAATGGTGATGAATTTTTGGTCGCACTTGGGAAGGAAAATTCGAACATATGACCCAACGTTTATTTACAAGTATACGTCTTTGTACTACATGATCAGCAGAAAAATATAATGACAAACAATTGTGTTTGTGGCTCTTATAGATTTAAAAAATATAATTGCTTATGTGGCTCGTATGGATAGGAAATGCAACAATGACGTGTACTCCAAGAGTATCGAAGGAGCTGATTACGACTTTATTTAGTAGATTTAAGTGATTAATCGTGTAATTATAAAGAGGCTTAGGCTATTTTAGCAAAAATGACTGAAAGATTGTCGAAATTTGACAAGGTAGACAGCAACTGATTGAAATTTTATGGTAACTGAAATTCTTAGATAAAAAAGGTCATGTAGCTTACTATTTCAAGTACTTGAAATTGGTTCAAGGTTGTGTTACCAGACAAACATAAAAAATTTAGTTAACTAAAATTATAATCAAACAAAACAATCTAGTCAAATAAGATGATTAAAATGGCTTGCCAAACACACTCTTACGTGATAGATAGTGTGATGGTTAATGTGGGTAAATCCATTTGATTCATTGTAATTTTTGTACAAACTTATTGTGTTGGTACATTGTATTGAGTGAATTATGCACTACTGAAGGATTGATGCATTTGATTGGCTTTAAGTTCTCTAATTTGTTTTAGATAAATATAAGTCGAGCTGTTAGTTAACAAAATCTATACAATATTGTTAAAACCCGTTCAAGCACATATATTAAGTAATTCGAATGTGCCAATTATATCCATTTATTTATAAGCTCTACTGTCAAATAATATAAAAAAACCACGATTTCCCGACATCGCCTGGTCCAAAAAACTGGTTAATCTCAAATCACCGTTAGCATCATTTTTTGTGGATTTTGCTTCTTGGGATTAATTGTTGGCAAATTGAGGCAATTTTGAATAATTTACTATCAAATTGTTGCAATTCTGGGTATTTGGGTCAAATTTTTCAGAAAACAAATTAGTTCCCTCTGTACAAAAATAAAGGATAATGGGTGGTACATTTACAATATATTTGGATCGGAGGGAAAAAAGCAAGTATATTAGTTGTGGAGGGAATGGAGGTATTTTACATTTATTTAGTATTTTAACATTTTTGTATGCAGTTCTGGCCTCTGGAGTTGTTGGTTTTGATTCGTTCTACAGATTGCTTACGTGGCGAATGATTTTTCGTGGTGAGAGGCTCATGTGTATAAAGTTTGAATGCTTTATATTAAAAAATGAAGGGGCCCATTTGGGAAATTCTCCAAAATTCTGAATTTGGTCCTAATTTTAGGCAATGTGCTTGGCTACTTGTGTATTTGGCCGCAAATTTTTCTTTTGACGTATAAACGTGTTTCTATGCCTACATTAGCTAGAGTAATGACTAATGGATATCGACATATCGTAAGCCGAAAAGGAGCTAGGATAGGTTCTTTTCAACTTATATATCACAAATTATTAGAAAAGATGTCTATAAAAGGGAGAGCAATTACTTGTAAGCTAAATTTTATTAAACTCTTAGAAGACCAAATTGAGTTATATATTTATATGCTTTTAGTAGGCCAACATGGTTACTTTTATATATAAGATAAAATAGACGGTCTCTCCCAATATTTTTTGAATTTTTATTTAGGGATGTTATCTAATATATCCTTGAAGTTTTGTATTTTTCTATGGTTCCCTTAAGTTTGGGGCGTATCTATGATATCTAACCCTTATACCTTAGACATGGGGGTATATACATTTCCATGCCCCCTGTTTTAATTGATTTGCACATATAAGTGAAGGGAAATGCTCAAATGCACATACATTTGTACTGATTTGCACATATAAGTTAAGAAAATGCACACAGAAAAAAAACTTTACATTGTTCAAAAATTTTATGCAATATAAAATAAAAATTTTGCACATATGCAGTAAAATATTTGCACATTGCTAATTTGCACATATAAGTTAACGTAGTTGCACAAACACTTCAAATAATTTGCATATATTCATATGGGGGCACAAACAAACCATGCCCCCAGGGGTATAGTTTAATTTGCGTTAATTGAGCTATTTTAGTGATAAAAAAAAAATTGATAATACATATTTAACATTTTAACCCAAACCTTAATTAACAAAGAAAATAATTCAATTACATTTAATGACCTAATCTACAAAAAAGTGTAATAATTTTTGAAAATGATGTAATTACCAAATAAAATGATTTAAGAAAATAATTTAATTTAAGTTAAGAAAATGATTTGAATAATTTAAGAGTAGAACGTCTAACCCACCTTAACTTACAAAAAATATAGGAGGAGAAAGATTGGCCCTTGGTTAGACTTTTGTTTACAATTATGAAGTTTTAGTGTATGAAAGTAAAGCAAACCTCATTTGCTTTTTCCTTTTCATGATTGCAGAATCAAGTTTATATGCGAAGTCTTCTTATTTTCTGCGATTAGTGTAGAATTATAAAAATGTTTATCGAAAGTTTGAAGCTTCAAGACGCCATAGCTTGTTATGGTTTACTGATTCTGTCACATAATGTTAGCAATTTCATATTTCTTGCATGGACATTTTGGATAGAAGATGACACTTAAAACCTCTCAACATTCAAATAAAGGTACACCAATATACCACACCTGAGCTTCTGGCTGAGTAACATAGGATGAATGAAATAGGGATCTCTCCAAAAGATGTTATGTTGAAGAGCCAAGAGAAATAAATGACTAATGATCATATGCTAGATTGTGGTGTTTAGTCAGATTTCTTCCCCCTTTCTCGACTAGTGTATAATATAGATTGTCGTATGAGTTTCTGATCGTATGTGAGAGTGGTTAGGTCTTAAAGATTTCTCTGAAATGCAGCTATATCTGTTCACCTTGTTTACTTGCTTTGCTTGGTATGTATTGCTTACTCCAATTCGTAAAGTATCTGGGACATAAGTTGACGTTATAATCTTTTTGAGCAGGCAATGTCTTACGCAAAGTTAGCTGGGCTTGCACCAATTTATGGATTATGTAAGTTCTTAATCACTGTACCATCAGTATTAAATGTTATGTTGACTAATGAGATTGCAGAACACATTTAAGGACAGTTGTGCAAACACAAGAAATGGTCATTTTGGTTTATATTATGCATTGATCAGTAATCATCAATCAGTGATCCAAGAAGCAGATGTAAAATGTTTATTTATTTTTTGTTATGCATGATTTTAAACAATGAATCCTAATTTTGTGTATCACTATACGTATTAGTCATTGTACACTTCTTATCTTAACAGCATTTGATGAGCAGTGGAATTAAGGTTATTTAGATAGTGCAGCAGTGCAGCTTGTCTACTGAATAGTGATCTAGTTATAACATTCAATATTCATTTTCTTTGCGCAAGTGGATGAATCTTCTTTGTGTCAGTTCTGTGATTTTCTGTAAACTACTAAGTTATTTAGATAGAACAGATTTTGTTTCTCTTGCCTGCATTTTTTTTGCCCTTTTACATTATTCGTAGCAGCCTGCTCTTGGTCCTATTATCTGATATTTTATTGATTTTCTTCTATTTGGTTGACGATGGTTCTGCATGTCTACTCTGTGTTTGTGTTTCTAACGGCAGGTGTGATTTTTCATAACAGATTCTGGTTGTCTGCCTGTATTTATATATGCCATTTTTGGCTCCTCTAGACAGCTCGCAGTTGGTCCAGTAGCATTGACTTCTCTCTTGGTGTCGAACGTATTAAGTAAGATTGTCAGTCCATCTGATGAACTCTACACAGAACTGGCAATCACATTGGCACTTATGGTTGGTGTGCTGGAGTGCATAATGGGCCTTTTGAGGTACGTATGCCCGTCGTCTTTAGTGCTTTGACAATTTTTTAATAAGAATATGTTACATATGTAACCTGCTATACCCTCTTCCACACTAGGTAACTTTTTGTACCCTCTTTCACTCTGGATGACGATGTATCTTGCTCACTTGTTTAATGTTTATCTTGAGATGAATTCTGCTATGTTATGTACAATGATATTTCCATATTCTCAACAGGCTATAGGTGCCAACTGCTAACTAACTACTAAATACTTTAGTTTGAGGTAGTGCAGTTGTTTTTCAGCCTTTAAGTAAGACACTCAATACTTTTTTAATATTTACCAGGCTTGGATGGATTATTCGTTTCATCAGCCATGCTGTGATTTCTGGATTCACCACTGCATCGGCTATAGTGATTGCGTTGTCTCAAGCTAAATACTTTTTGGGGTATGATATAGTTGGAAGCAGCGAAATTATTCCCCTCATCGAAAGTGTTATATCAGGGTTGCATTTGGTAAGCTTTGATAGCCCAGATAATGGGCAAGTATTCTGCTCACTATTGTTTCAGTAATTTGGGTCACATATATCAGATGCCTACCACCAACCTTCACTTCTATTACTGATAAGTGTCTGTCCACAACTTCCCCTTGGTCACTAATCTCAATTAATAATTGAAATTTCAGCTTATATAGTTATATTAAGTGTACTGATATTTTCTTATATGCTCAGTTATAGCCTATAGGTGTCTCTTTATCCACGTATGAAATAAGTACTGGTAGACTCAGTTTAGTTTTGTCCCTGTCCTCTAGTTACAGACTTTCAGAACTGGGTTCCTATCTGACTGAAATTGAGTGTGTACGAGTTTGGAGCCTGTGAAGTGAATAAGCTCAGATCTTTAATAACACTGTTCTCTGAGATTTTTATTTTGTTTAAGTCATAAATTAAAATCACCCAAGTCTATGAACGCACACGGTACAATGCCATTCACCAAGAATTGCTGTTAGTAGCATGGAAGGCACGTACGTGAAACGATGTGATATGAACTAGACAGGCAAAGTTGAGGGCATCTGTGTAAGGTTGTGCCAAACCTTATAGTACCTTAACGGATTATAGATCATTTGCCCAAGCTACTAGGTTTTGAAGCACAGCTGCTCTTTAAGTACAATTTTTGCGCCGTCAAGAAATGAGCAGATAAGAACGGAGATGGAAGGGTAGGACTCAGAATGTGAATTGAAGGATTGGAGATAAGGAAATAAATTTAAAGTGACAAATAAGCTCACTGATTATAACACCATGATTGATTATCATTTCCTAATAAATTTAGATGTATATTTTCTGATATTGTTCCAATTGTTTTGTATTTTAAAGGTAGCTTAAGTTTTAAGCCATAGTGTCTTGTCTTCCCAACATGTGACCTTTATTTGAATCCTTAGCCTTCTTTATGGCGAACGAAATAAATTTCCTATACCTATTCCCTTTCCTTTCATGCCAAATCCATCAACTTAAACATATGGTGAAGTCCAAGGCACAATGTTGATATTTAAAGCTTAAGCCAACCCACCAGGATGCATTGAAGTGACAATAATGACTACTGCCAGAAAATCATATTTGTGAGCTCTGTAGAACATGCTTATTGCGCGGTGGCATTCTATCATCTTCTTCAGTTTTCACGATGACTTCAATGAACTTGCAGTCCCTCCATTACATAGTTTCTGTATGCTTATCTTGTTGAGCTTGCAGCCTTCCATAGAATACTGTTTCAAGGTCAAATGCTTGTCCGTCTTTATAGCTTAAACGATGCAAATATATATTGTCAAAAAATTGTGCTTATTAATTTGATTGTACTTCTTTCCGTCTCCCTTTTGCCATCTATATACAATGTCATCATTCATGACATTATTGTACAACATGGCTTCCGATTGGAATATTGGCTTAAAAAATGACATTCCTAAAAGCAAAATGGTTGCCTTCCTATATATTAGGATTTGGGATGTAATTCTTGATTGTTGAGATTTACTTCCGGAATATCTACTTGGTTGAGTTTCCTTTCTCGTGTCTTGGTTCCACTTTTTTTTCAGCATTTTGTTTTTTTTTTTATTAATTTTTTTCGGTATAAAGGTGGTAAAAGAGGTGCTTGGAGAATCTAGTGGGAGCGGGCTACTATAAAGGACACCTCTTGGTGGGATGACGAGGTGAAACAAGCCATACGGAATAAACGAGAATGTTATAAGATCTTTTAGGAAGTGTAGGAGTCATGAGAACTTTAAAAGTCTAGAGAAGCTAGAAGGGAAGCTAAGAAGGGCGTAAGAGAGGCAAGGTTTAGAGTGAACAAGGACTTGGATACGAAGGAGGGGAAAAAGGACATCTATAAACTGATGTGTTTGAGAGACAAGATGAGTAAAGATATTGAGAGGGTGAAGTGTATGAAAAATGTCGTTGGGGAATGGGGATAAGAAAATAAGGGATAGATGGCGGTTGTATTTTGATAAGTTGTATAACGGTGATCAACGGCAAAATGTTGGGGATCTTAACATCTCTAATGACTCGATTAAACGGGAGCTTGTGCCTATGACTCAAAAGTGGGAAGTCAAAGAGGCCTTAAAGAAGATGAAATAGATGAAAACAATTATTGAGGTTTGAAACTGTCATGGGGAGAGAGCCCTGGTTAACGTTCTCATTCAACAAAATTTGGGGGAGTAACAAAATGCCCATGGAGTGAAGGAAAAATACACTAATCCCATTATATGAAAACGAAGATGACGTGCAAAATTATTCCAACTATAAAGGAATTAAACTTATGAGCTACCGTATGAAGACGTGGGAACGAGTGATGACAAGGAGAAAGTGTGAAAGTATTAGAAAATCAACTTGGTTTTCTGTCGGGGAGGTCAGATACGAAGGCAATCATCTCGTGAGAGAGCTGATGCAAACTTTTGGGCTGTTTAAGAAGGATTTACATATGGTGTTATCGATTTAGAGAAGGAATGTCACTAAGTACTTAATAAAATCCTTTGTTGGTCATCGATGAGGAAAGGGGTATCACATTAATACATCACTATAATAGACGGTACGAAGGTGGTAATACTAGTGTGTGTACCGCAGTGGGAAGGACATAGGAGTTCCTTACTAAGGTTGACAACCACCAAGGGTCCGCAACTTTACATTACCCCTTCTTGTTTGTCATAATTATGGATGAACTTACGGATTCGATACAAAATAATATACTTTGGTACATAATGTTTGCTGACGATATTGTTTTGATTGATGAAACAAGAGATGGGGTCAATGTTGAGTTGAATTATGGCGGTGAACCTTGGAAGCTAGGGGCTTCAGAAGAATGAGTCGGGGTAAGATTGAATATATAGAGTATAATTTTAGCGGCAACATGAGCTTAGATTCAGGTGTGGGGTTAGCCTAGATGGTAAGGATTTACCGGTTGTCAAGCTTTTTTAGGTACTTGGGTTAGATGATTCAGAAGGATGAAGAACTTGATGGAGATGTGGCTCAAAAACTTAATTTTGGTTGGTTGAAGCTTGAAACAGAAGAGTGCCACAAGGTTTCTATGTGATCGTAGTATGGCTCTTAGGTAAAAGAGAAAGTTATGCCGTACAATGATTAGACATGCAAAGAAGTTCCTAATTAAAAAAGGAATGTGGGGGGATGCTTATGTTATGATGGATGTGTGGGCATACTAGGTGCAACCGAATAAGGAATGGAGTGATTAGAACGAGAGTGGAGTTGCACCTATTGAACACAAGATGCAAGAGAACATACTTAGGTGGTTTGGACATGTAAAAAAAAGACCGATGGATGCACCCGTGAGGAGATTAGAGAGGTGGAGGGATATGCCGGTTAAGAGAGGTAGGAGTAGACCGAAATGAAGGGCAACAATTCTTGATAAGGGTAATTGAAAAATAATATTGGTTTACTTGGCATTTGTGAGAGTATGACGTTAAATGAGGCAAAATGAAGGGCAACAATTCATGTTAGCGATTGTGAGTGAGCGTGAGTTTATTAATTTATTAGCATT
>CAAKMY010037427.1:0-16867 GCA_901111285.1 Corrigiola litoralis
AAATTTTATGTATTTCAAAATATATATGCTATAATGTTGAAAGCAATTCAATTTTCAATGGATATAATATTGACAATCCTACATAAGTCACCAATTTTAAGTGAACCTAATCTCATGGGTGTTTTTTTCATCGGCGACAAAAAATTTGTAGCCACCACAAAACAGTAGATTGTGGACTTTGATTTTGTCAATATTCAATATGAGTCATTGATTTGTTTAACCTTTTATAACATAATTTACAGGTGTGGTAAACAATTAAAAATCCAATGATTAGAATCGTTTTGTCTCCATGACTACAATTTTGTTGTAACTATTACAAAATTTGTCAATCTTACTGTACATCCAACAAATCCTGGAAACATAAAATAATTTAGATTTAATAACTGATGTGAAAATGTGTATAACTTCTTCAAACGAAAAACATTGCAGTAAAAAAAAGGCAAAATAAAAAATGGTATCACGAACACTTTAATGTTTACTGAATAATATCTATAAATGATATATAAACTATGAAAATAAGCACTTTTGTTATACCAAATAGAACATATAGAAAATTTAATATCATGTCATAAGCCAAAAATAATTTGTATGGAAGATAGATAGTTATGTGAGTCTTTTTAGTAAAACAGTAAGTAAAATGAGGATGGGGTATAGACTGAACCTCATGTATAATTATGTAATATTTTTCTACATGCTTTATTCACTTGATTTGTGTTCCTATCGGATCCGAAAAATAGTTATATTGAATATATATAGTATTATCTTGAATATTCTTCCAAAAAAAAGTATTATTTTTAATGTTATGACCTGTACATAATACCTATGGATAAAGGAGTAATTATGAAGCTAAATTTCGAGTAAAAGAAATAGAATATTATATATAATAAGTCAAAAATGATTTGTTACGGTTATAGATAATTATATTATGTAAGTTAGACAAATGTGATTCATTTTTATAAATAATAAGATAATATAAGGATGGAGAAAAAAGTAGACATATTGGACAATAGAATAATATTTTTGTTGTATATTTTCAAGTTGGAAAAAATTGTTATATCAAAATATTATATTTGATAAAAATGTTGGACCTATTTATAGAGATATCAAAAGAAAAAAGAGTCAACAATTTAGTACAACATATACATATGATGATATTATTGATCTAATGATTTTAAGAATATTTTTGTTGTCATAAAATTGGTAAAATTTTATATTAAATATTCTGAATATACTTCCTGATGAACATATATCTACAAAATGGGAAAGAAATAAATATATTGGTTAAAGTTTCCTATAATAACAGAATATGGTAATATTTCAGAAAGATTTTGAAAGATAGCATTATCTTTAGTCATAAGAGGCAAGTAAATTAGGTAAAAAAGGGAAAAATGGCTGAAAATTTGATAGAGTGACACGTGGCTTAACCGTTTGTTGCTTTAGTATATATTATAGATTAAATTAGATTGTTTTACGCTTCACGTGGGGGTTTTGACTTTGGTTTTCTCAGCATTTTGGATTAGAAGAAGCGATTAGACTTAGAGGAGCATTAAACGTAATCAATTAGACTAATGGCATTGTTATCTCTTAATCAAGCCTTTAAATAAGAGGGATAAACAGTTGGCAGCTACACTGCGTCGTCAAGCCGAAATAAAGAAAACAGACCGTTGTTTGGCCTTTTGCAGGCACGTGGAAATCAGGGTAAATTTAACCAATACCACAAATCTTTTGTCAATATCATCATCATCATCATCATACAATAGTGCAAAGGACACCAACTCCGTTTTCATAAGCTAATTACCACGTTTTCCATGTCAGCATTCACCCCTTTTTAATACGTTTTACTCCTTTTTCTTGTCATTTCTATCACAGAATGATTCCAGTTGTGAGGCATATGTATATTTCAGCAGAATGCATCAACTTCAATCATGATATGCACAATAATATCCAAATTGAACTACAAACCTATTAGCCAAATACTAGCATAAAAGAAAATTATAAAGAAAATCCCACAAATGCAATGGTGTGTGAAGTTGAAAAGAGAACATTAGATTTCTTGTGGTTAACAAATTTGGCAACATATATTTGGTATTCTTGAGCTAAGTACAAGCTTACAATTATATTTGTTTTTTTTTTGTTTTTTTTTTTGAAGGGAGGTGAAGTTTCATTAATTAAAAGCCATACGGCATCTACACCAGATAATGATCACTTCATAATACAAGTTTGACAATGATAAACAAAGTCCAACCCAATGAAAACTAAGATCAATAACACTTAGATCTAACGCTTCTGAATACCCTCTAAGATCCTGTATCAAGACAGTTTTGAACGAGGGGGTCTTCATTGATCTTTCGTAGTTTCGAAGGAGAGGAGCTTTGTCACCTCGATCAATTTGCAGAAGAAACACTAGTATCTGGCGCACTACCATATAATTTGACAGTAACGACCACAAACTCCATTGACAAAATAAAGGGCTTGTAGATTTGACCAAACCCGACCAAGAAAGAACCAGATCAGCCCATGAGACACCAACTCTCACAAGAGGAGAGGCTAAAACTCCCATAAAGAGAGAGAGGAAACCACCCATAAAAGGGAGAGCAAGACTCTCATAAGGATAAGGAGAGAATACATAAGATGAAGAAGAGCATTGAAAATAAACGAGATCAGGCCGGGAATGACCCAAAAAGGCCACCCTTAAGGAAGAAATGGAGTGGGCGGCGGTTTTGTGTTTAGGTTTTTCTGCCTTCAGCTCGTTAGTGTTTACGTTTTCCTTTGTTTTTCTGATAACTACAATTATATTTGTTCTAGCTTTGCATATTGTGATCAACTTTGCCTACTGCTGCCTATCTAATTTCTCATAAGAACAACTCGACTCTTGTGTTTCCTGTCATTTCCAGAATCCCTGACTCAATAAGTCACAACCACTTGGTAAAAAGATTCCCAGTACAAATGTAGACTTATACATACAGCCACAAGTACTAGTATAGCAGTATTACATGTTGTACAGGAGACACTGGTAGCAGAAAGTCTGGTTCTGATATTTGCAATGCTATCCCACAGAAAGGACATTAAGGGTCATAGATTGGTTACCAAATATTGGGTAGATGGCAGTCTGAAGGAGTAAGGGGAAAACTTGCATACACACAGCACACAGCACACAGCACACAGCACACAGCACTAACCTATGCTTCTGAGCAGCTTACCCAGTCCCTGCCTTGAAGCTCTCAAAAGATCTATACTTTGATTACAACACGAAAAAGTTCCTTAGTTCAGTTGACTCAATTATTATCTCGTACACTTTCAAAGAAAGAATAGGTCACTCAGTTAGTCATAGTATGTACTCTGTTATGGTATTCTTATGCGTCAAATGAGTTAGATGATGTTTTATAACAAGATAGATTAGGGGTTTGTCTCGAGAGGAGACGCTCCTAACTTTTATGTAGCTGTTATTACCTATTTTCAAAAAAAAAAAAAAAAAAAAACCTTTGACTCACAATTGTTGTAACAGATGTGAGATAAAGATAAATAACAAATAGAAAATCAACACAGAGATTTAATGTGGTTCACTAACAATGAGTTAGCTACGTCCACGGGCAGAGGGGAGAACAGATCTTATAATGTTTGAGGAGACATAGTCCAGATTACAGATTTTAGATGTGTTGTGTGGGATGAGGGCATGCTAGTATGCTACTACTAGAAGGTGTTTATATAGTACCCAAAGAAACCTGACTAGGGTTAGTAAGCCTTACAGAATGGGCCCAAAACTTGAGGCCCAATACATAAAACACAACAGAAACAGATAAGTAGATCCATAATCCACTTAGACCCCCGCTCTCTGACCGGACAGCGAGAGACCCGACTAGTTGTTCAAAGTGGACGCTAGACCGATTCAAGGCATTTAATCCAACAACAATGGTGGGTGACATATGAGAGGAACGTCACCACCATGGTCGGGTTATACGTCACCACAATAATGAGCTACGTCTCTCTTAGAAATCACCCACCTTGGTGGTGACTTTTCTCTCATATGTTGCCAACCCCCCTTTTTAAATGTTTATAATTGAATAAAATTTATTTGTGATATAAATATTAAGATTTATATCAAACATTATGTTTTGTTAAATGAGTGTTGATTATTGAATGTTGTTGAAGAGACTTTTTTTGTTTTTTTGTTGAAAAAGAGGGGAAATCCCAACTACACTACAAAACTAAAAGGAACCATTTTAGCTCTAGAAACATCACATAAGTCCTCAAACAACATATGTTTAAGTTAGGGAGTGGAACACAACAAGTCACCAGACTCTCGCTTTGATCGACGCCCATATTCGCTATCCAATCCGCACATGCATTAGCCTCTTTGTAAACATGCTCAATGCTCACATTCCAATGGCTCTCCTTCAGTAATCTTTTAATACTAATCACATCATGATGGAAAGCTCAATACTTAATGTTGTTGGAGAGTATTGAGTGTTGGAGAGTGTTGATTGTCACATCATGATTTAAGCATGCTCAATGCTCAATGTTGTTGGAGAGTGTTGTGTATGAGTGTGGGATTATTGATTTAATTGTTGAGTGTTGTGTGGAAGTGCTAGAAAAGGGACGAGTTATTCAAGGATAAAGTAAGTCTTTTTTAGGGCGATATAAGTAATTGGTAGGGGGATGAAAAACAAGCCCTAAAGAAAAGAATTGTTTGGCCTTTTCAAGGCACGTGGAAACAAACAAAACCCAACAATATCAAGTCACAACATCGAAGTGTTGATCCACCAAAAGGTCTTATTGGGTGAGGTCCTTCAATAGGCCACAAAAAGATAAAAAAAAATTTCTCCTCTATATATTTGTTGACTCTTTTAGCCTCCTTGTTTATCAACAAAATCACGTAAATGTTGGCTTTTGGTAGCTCCACAACATTGTCAATTTGTCATCATAATAAAAATATTCCATCCTTCCCACAATAAGCTTTCCCATTCTTCTAGCAGGGTCTCCAATGCAACATTTTGCCACCTTAAAAACATGGTTTGTTCTTAACTTAAAAATTGAGTTAGTCACATACTTGTTAGTGACCTTTTTCGCACGGTCTAATTTCATTTACAAACAAATAGTCCAAGTACTAGAGAAATCTCAGACAGAAATCAATAACACATTAGAAATTTGTGGTAATATACATCTGGCGCTACAAGGCTCAAGCTTCGTTACAAGTTTACAATAATAAGTTCTACCCTGCAAGTTGTGATCGCCTACTGCAGCCTATATCTAATTTCTCATAAAAACAGCTAGAATGCTGTCAGTCCTGTCACTTCTAAAATCCTAATACAGAACCCCTAAGAAAGTTATTATTAAAAAATGTAACCTTATACATGGAGGTACTAATATAACATGCTATACAGGAGATATTGATAGCAGAAAGTCTGGCTGTAATCTTTGTAATGATATCCCACAGAAGGGACACAAGGGATAAGGTAATAGATTGGTCACCAAAGATTTGGTAAATAATATAACGTCTGAAGGATAATCAAGCATACTGAATAGCTGCCGAGGTGGCAACTTTGAAGCCCGTCTCTGACAGCACATACAGAACCATAACGGAGTAAGGGGGCAAACCTGCATAGACACAGCACACCGCACTAATTTATGCTTCTGAGAAGCTTCCTCATCACTACATTTTACGCCTTCACAAACCGCCATTTCCGGAGACTCAAAAGGAACAATAGCTGAACAATAGCAACAGTGCTCCTCTGCTGTGTAAGCACCACCACTCGGCAACCTGTTTTGGAATGAATATATTAAGCATTGTACAGGAAGCAAGTGTGTCATCTTCAAAATACCAAATTGTGCTATGCAGTAAAAACAAGTGAGCAAGGTAGCTTTGAAGGGCAGGAAGTATTCTTCAGGGATGAGGGATTCAGTTGGACCTAAAAAGTAAAAACATAGTAAACTGTTGAGAATACCACCACCAGCATCCACATTTCAAAATCTGGGTTTGTCAAACAGACTGGAATTGTCAACATAGTCTAGCATGGACAAGCGCATGAGTTCCATACCTCTTTCTTTCCTTTCTTTTGGCTCCTTCTATTCTGTCGGCTACTTCTACAGTGAAAAGGTGCTCATGATTACAACATGGCAGCCGACAGCACAAGACTCATAACTTAGTTGCCGCTTTATATATTGCCTATATAGATCCACAAGCCTAAGGTAAAATTGTTACCATGTACATCGAGCATAAAACAGGATCATAGAAACAGTAACAGGCTAAACAAGGCTCCTAGACACAGGGCCTGCTATGTACACCTTTATTTTATTTTCATAAAAGATCAAAAAAGTTAAGAAAGTTCAAAAAAGTTCAGAAAATTTAAGAAAAGTTCATAAAAACTTACTAAAGTAAAAGTAAAAAAAATATGACATATACAAAAATGTTCAAAAAACTTCAAAAAGTTCAGATAATTTCAGAAAAAATAAAATCAAAACAAAAAAACCAAAACATAACGGTGTGGAGAACAGGCCCACAGTTGACTAAAAAATATATAGATGTATGTGAGACAAACTGTAAACATGATGTCTAGAAAGAAGCAGCCATCAATCCATTTGACCACAGAGGAACACACATGATGTGCCAAGAAGAGTTCGCTAGAGTCAAATAGTTTAATTTGCACAGAACAACATAGATAGACAATTTCAATTACTATTTGAAAAAAGTGTAGGAACAGTACCCTGCAGTAAGTATTGAAACATCTGGAGCAAGAAAATTTAACTGGTGGTGCAAATCATCGTGATTTACCAGTTCCCACTTCACCATTTGTGCAATTCCAACAGGGTTCCACAGCGTAGAATCTCCCTCCGGCACTGAAAGGGAGTTACGAACTAAAACGGTTGATAAACTCAAACCCACAAGCCTCTCTCTGAGTTCTTTCTCACTGTCTGACATTAAATCCACCCACTTTTGCTCCTCTTCCATGTCATATGATCCTGCCAACTTTACAGGTTTAGCAGGAACTTTGACAACCTTAAAACCAGAAGACACGATTACACGTCTACAGATAATATTGAACAGGTGCAGCTGCCGAGAACTGATATTTGATATATGTATAGGCAAGTCAGACAAGATATCTTTAGTAGAGGGATCCCCATGCCCCTTGAGTAATAGCTGCTGCAGCCACCTAATCACTATATGCTTGATAAACTGCGGAGCACACTGCTTGAAAGCCAATAAAGCAGCTATAACATCCCAGAGGACCAAATGTTTGTCATGGCACTCATAAATATTAAGTGACCACAAGAGCTTGGATCCCCAACATGCTAGCTCTGCCTTTGAAAAAACAGAGGAAGGGTCAATGTCAAGCTCTATGTCAATACTAGGTGAAATATCTACTTGCTGCCCTCCAATCCAGAAGAACTCAACAGCAGCCCTCTGTGTCCTACAGATTTTAAGCAAGAAGTATATTATTCTCTCGACATGCAAATTTATACAAAAAGCAAGCTCCTAAATCCTCAGCTCATCACCATCAAAATTAACAGAGCACTAGAGTCACAAGAATATTTTGTTCTCACAGCCGTACTGACTACCCATAAGATACGGATTATTTCATTAACATTCATATGACAAGTGGAAAATCCTTTAAAAGGTCCAAGAGCCTGCACGCCCCATAAAGGAACAATTCCATCTCTGTTTCCCATATATACATTTATGCTCCAGTATAAAGTGTATTGCATAAGTTAGCTAATTTGTGAATAACAGGTCAAACTTTTTGCCCAGTTTCATAATTGACTCAAAAACAACCTGCAACAGTTCCCACCTTAAGAGAGCTTTAGAGAGGTCCATATCAATTCAGCCTTTGTTGATGCACTTAACTATTCCAAATAATCAATTACATGTGTTTTTTACAAAGTTTTGAAAGCCACTTAAATTAACGGCAGTTATCCAGGCCTTGTCAAAGGCAGCAGAAACAAAAGAGTGCCAGAAGGCAAAAGAAATATTCACAAGGAACGTAGACAAGGAACTACTTTTCCTTAACCATCACCTATGTGTATTCTAAGTTGTTCCTATCATCATTTTCATCAGCTTTTTAACTTTTCAATAACCATTATCTTCACCAAATCTTTGATATTTCTGTCGGGGCCTCCAGGAAGGATGATTTCCTTTCTACAGGGTTTTACCCTGGTTTAGTAGGCATACAACAGGGCTCTTTTGCATGCATAATGCCATGAGACTACTCATGAAAATAGCAAAATCACAATAAAAAGTAATATCACCTTTTTTGGTACATATTATCCAACTGTCCAGCATCGAATCTTCGAGCCTAAAGAGACATGACAAAGTTCAGTTGGAGACAAATTTCAAATAGAAGCCTTGAACCAAGCCCAATAAGAAATAAGAAGCTAAAGATGAGCACTTTCTAGATAGACTATCCACCTTGCACATAAGCGTACAAATACAAACAGTAACATTAGACACTAAAAATTATAAGCAATACTCTCTATCTGATAGCTGACACCGAAAATCAAACTACTGTACTCTCAACCCTTAGAAGAGACTTACACAAGTAGCAAGAAAAACTGATATGGAATATAATGTATGCAAAAGGAAATAATACAAAATAACATATGATAATCTGCATGATCCATAAGGTGGGATTAGAATTCTTTATAATCAGATTCAAAAGGCATAAATATAAGACTACGTAACTTCTTTGAGGAACCCGATGTAAGCCAATTAACTAATAAAGGAACTAGGAGATAACTTCCTTACCACAACAAGGGCTAGATTTCCAGGGGAAACTGCTATCCCATAGCACGAGTCTGACACAGAAGGAAGCTGAAATCCAAAAGTCGTGCACAAACCATTTACAGCTCATTTTTCTTGTTATAAAGGAAAATGAAGATCTGTGCCACAGTAAAGTGTAAACATGGTAAAAGATAAAAATAAACATACATCAGAGGAGCTTCTCGTTCCAAGATTATTTGGTGGAATCAATTCTTGAGATAAAGACCCCTTATGATGTCTCCAACCATGCATTGAATTGTCCTACATTTCCAACAATGTATCATTGATCCGTTTCAATCAAATAAGGCATGTGCTTAAGTACTGAAGCTGAATGGGCAGTAGGAAGCTTCCTAGCATTCACAAGTATCTAGGTTAGCCTACAGGAAAAGCACATAAATGTAAATCAACTTTTGCAAAATTCAGATGTGCCCAAATCTTGACAAGTTATTGTGGGAATGCTTCAGAAGTTCCTAAAATGTCTGAATGATCTCAAATTTGGGCATAGTTTCAGCGTCATTTGGTGTCTTTAAGCATATGGCGTCAAAAATATGGTCACTCGCGGCAGAAACCAGAAACTACAACAAAACTTTATTACAACCAGCGTGAAAGCTGAATAAAACTGCATTCCAAATAACATTAACTAAACTTCTACCTGGCTGCAGCTATATAACCAGCGCCCATCGAAAGCCCAAGCTAAACCTGTGACCTGAAGGATGCAAAACACGAGTTACCTTCGTAGTTCTTACTGCGCATACTATACAGTCCAATGAGTCGACAAACAGGAAACTCACAGCTTGGACATGTGCATCGCAAGATCCAACTCTTTTTGATCCCTTGTTCTTTCTGTTACATGTCCATACTTCAAAAATTCCAGATACTTTACCAACAGCTAACAGAATCTTCTGTGGTGATTGAACTGGTACACACAGAGAAAGTGCTGAGACTAGGGCATTATCAACAGAAGTTGTTACCTATTCAGAATTGAGAGCAAAAATAAACTAGTCAATCAAAAGCTAAAGAGGTTGCTGTATAGGAAATCATAAACTCCCCGTGAGCAAAGAAAGCACCTCACTAAATAGAGAAAATGGAGTGTGGTTGGTTTCAGATGATCTTTCGAAATCACAGACATGCGCCAGCCAGGTCTTTGTACTGAAAAGCCATACAAAATCTGGATCAATTATAAAATGCACTTAGCATAAGCATTTTATAAATTATTTTTAAACTATGACGATTCCTAATGATGATTCATGTTAGCCGACCCCAAATTCTTCTGGGGCCAAGGCTTTGATGATGTTGGTGTTGTTATATATAGCATAAGCATTGATCATACTAAACAAACCTGCCATCGGAGCAGCCAGAAGCCAACAGGACCTGAGGACTCGAATCAGAAGCAAGCAAGCCCCAGCTTAATGCAGTGACCCATGAACCATGCGCGTGAAGGACACTCACAAGAATCATAGCTGTTGGATCATCTTGGCGCTCAACAGAGTAGTAAGCTGGTCTATGGACTCTCCAAATTGAAATAGTTCCAGATTTTGTTCCAACAGCTAGAAGACAAAAGCAATCACATGTACCTGGAGCAGTTGCAGATAACTGCAGCACTGGAGACCAGGCAACAACAAGTGATGCCAGCATTGAAGAGCGTAAAGCGTATTGACGGGCAGTTATAAGATTAATAGTATGGTTATTCAGTGTCTTTTTGGTGGAATTTAATTTAATTTTTGCTGTACGGTTATTCACTTTAGCATTGTCAGCTTTGTCCGCTACCATCTGCCAAAAATAATGCCATCATTAGCCAAGGCGAACAAGTAGACCAAATGGAAACTATGAATATAAGTAATTACAAAAAAAAAGTTAAGACTACAACAAGGAATTCTTGACAAGAAAATGCATGGACATACACCACTACAACAGCATCTCATAATAGATCAAGTCTAAACTCCTTTTCCCAGTTTTCTACCTTGCTGAAAGAGGTTCAAAGCATTTTAAGGGACCAATTTAACTCATCCTTAAATGGCTAACGATTAATGATACCATTGCTTTCAGATTTTCAAACCCGCTCAGAGGTAATAGACTAATACAGATGCTTCTACACAGAATCTACAGCACATCATACAAAATAACAAACATTTTTTAGAAATAGACCCTAGAAGGAAGACTTTACCTCTGGCAACTCCTGCATTTGTACCCTGACCACCGTCACCTGCCATGATTTATCTTCTGCAATCCACAGTGGTGGTAGCCTAACATGGATAGGACTTAATGCTACAGCCTCAGCAATCCCTGATAACAAAGCAGCAGACAAAAGATAAAAAGCTGCACCATTTAAGTGAAGACAATAGCCGATGTCCTGAATACTCTTCAACCAAGAAGGCCATTATCGCCCCCTAACACCATCGCCCCTCTCCCCACAACACAAAACAAAACCTATCAATCTCGACGAAATTATCAGGAAATATCTCAGCCTATAAGATGTCGTTGAGGAAATTAATTAAACTTATTTTCATCTCCACTAAATGTTTGCTAAAAACATAATGTTGCAGTTCACATTTCTATAAAACTAATTCAAGTGTTCAGTAAAGTTATAATGAAATCCTTGCTTAACATTACAAAACTAGTTTCCCTGAAGTATACAAGTTAAAGGTAATATCTTCAGATGCAGATACATATAATCCAATGCAAGTCATAACCTACCACTGAACTTGACCAGCATATCCTCATCACTGAATCCCACAAAAAGACCTTCAAGCCACCTGTCAAGATTGTACTACAACTTTAAGCTAATTGCATAACAAAAGTTGGAAGAGATGAATCGCATTTAAATAAGTTTGACGCATAATGCAAAATGGCCAACCCATACGAAACATATTATGACGGTTCTAAAAAAATTTAAGCATCAAAATCGAAACACAGGATTATGCAGATTAGATTCTGGGCTTATTTTAAGGGTGAACCAATTTGAATCAATCATCACTTACAAGAGTGAGTAGTACATAGAAAGCTTGGTTAAGGTGACATGAACTGCGGTCCAGTGGCAAGTCTAACCTACTGATAATGATGATTTACAGTCTTTCCCAGTCTTCACCTTATTATATTATTCATCTCCAGGGGGGAAAATTGCGACACTCTCCATCCTGGGACCATCCAAAATGAATGTCCATTTCACCTATGTAGGATCAATTAGCTTTGGAAAAAAAAAATTAGTGCATTAGAATTGTTCCAAGAGAGAAACGATTGTTATGCAGGGAACAACCCTCACCCCCGCTCAGAGAAAAACCAGCAAGGCGCCCATGAAGAGCCGTAATCTGAATCTAAGATGAAGAAACCAAAATGCCAAATGAGTAACCTTTTATATCTCCTTCAGTCTGATAGAATGTCAGGTAGGATGTCCTTAGAAGTATGGTGGATAAAAGTTATCCAAGAGCAAATATTTTAATTTTCCATCCACAGTAATCTGGATTAACTGATTATTCATAAGAATTTAACTTAAGAGCTCCAATTTTAGTAATTCATTGATCTTCATGATATATATCAAAAAGCAAGTTCACCAAATTTATCCTGTAAATCAGTAGTTAAGGAATGGAAAGTTTGCCGAGTTCTCAAGCCATCTAGGAAGTATAAGGAAAAACAACAAATATGCTCTCATGTTACATTGATGTAAATTAAAATGTCACTATGTCATATTCTGAGAAGCATCCTTAAAATGTCCACAACCAGAACAGCCATGGTATTAAGGATCAGATGAAGATCCAAAATAAAAAGCATACGGAGCTAATAACACTAACAGGAGAAAACTAATATTGCAGTAGATTTATAGCATAACTGGGTATCAACTATAGAGGACCCCAAAAAGGATTACCTATCTCTAGTCCAGGCTTCCACTATTTGTCCAGCTTTTAAAAGTTCTCCTATTTTATGTTTCACCGACAATATTTGATCTGGAAGACGGGCCACATCCATTGAAGGACGAATTCTGGGGAAACTGTAGTCCCCATCAGCTGTGAGTACACCAGGATTATTAACTTCATCACTAGTGTTGACAGTTGAATCCATTTCAAACCACTGCTGTTCTCCTGAGATGCAGCATTACAGATTTGAGACTCCAAGAAAACATAGGAACTTCATTTGGCAAGCAGAGAAAAAGCAAATTGAGCACAGAACATACCATTTGCATCCATGTCACAAAGTTGGACAAGAGCTGTAGATTCTTCTAAACGCTGTAACCTGCCAGCAATCCAAATATGCTGTCTACCATCCTTATTGAAGACCTATAAATTCAAGATCTGCATGTAAGCAATTTGAATTTGTAAGACGCTGAGCTATGCAAGGGAAATCAACAATAAAAATGCTGTGCAACCTCCACTGGTGAACCCTCTTGCATAAGTGAGCTCGGGAAAACTACCGATTCAACCACAGTGTTGACTGCATCCCTATCACAAAAAGAGGCAAAATTTAGATGATAAATCATATCATAAGAAGACTCTCCTGATTGATGTCGTCACTGTAGTAAGTTCATTCAGATAAAGATAACTTGGAAAACAAACCAATATAAAAATATAAAGGTATTGGGCAGAAAGTAGTCTAAAAACAGTTCTGACGTAAAAAGGAAAAAAGCATAACCAAGATAAGATAGATAAATAGACAGAGTATGGGGGAGAGGAAGGGAGGCACGTACATCCTTTTTCTTTTGCGTTCTTTCGTCGAAATGAAGTTTCTTTCATCATCAGCAGCAGAATTTTCTGTGAGTATTTGACTAGCTGAAACCTGATGAACATAAAGACTAAGTTGTCATACAAATGAAGTCATATAATACAGAGAAGTGTGAGAGTATGATGAAAATAGTAGTAAAACTAACTCACATCAAATGGGGCTAAGGAGGAAAATTCAAGCTCCCCGTAGTTGATCTTTGCGTAATATACATGCATCATGTCTGAAATGTCCATTATCTGGAGGAATGCCATGTAACCCTGATTACATTCAGAAGGTGGATCTAACAGTAACAATAAATTTTGCTGAAGAGTAATGAAATTTCTGATGGCAAATGATTGCCAAACCATAAATCAGGTCAAACTTAAGTTTCATATAGAGACCAGACAGTTATGATCATTTTCAATGGCAAATAATACCATCTGGATGTGTAAAATTCTTTATCCGATCACACCCATTGTAAAATAATTTAATTTTACTTAAAGGAAATGAGTAGCTAAATTGAGACCAGGGCTAATGCAGAGAGTCGAATTTAGGTCAGAAGCCACTAAAAATACTTCAAGAGCTCTGCCTCACTCCGAGACGAGCGCCTTCGCTCTGCACGCCTTAAGGCTCCAAGAACCCTATCGCCTATGCGCCTAGGTGCGCCGCATGCCTTTTTGAACACTCATCCCACCATATACATGCTGTAGAGAGGAGTAGTTCTATAACAACTATGCGAAATTGAAGCATCATTCGATCCGTATTTACGCAAAGGCATTTCATGCTTTTGTACGCTATGTCTTTACGAAAATAATTCTGAAAGCTAATAGCATACCTCTACCCATTCAGCTTGAAATTCACAATATGGTTGCCGGTAGACCTTCACGAGCCCATCGGTGGAGCAAACGGCAAGCAAACATCTAAAAACGAATTTAGAACATGTCGATAAACACACAATGTCCGAAAGTCAAAGAAGATAGAATCACAGTATCAAACCTTCAACATTTCTTAAGAAACATGTGGGATTAACATAATTGTGATGAGCCGATTCAATGAAGATACGCTCTGACATACCCATTGTTCGAAGCAAATCCAACTGGAGACCATGAAAGTGATCGAACACAGGGCTGGCGATCTCGAGATAAACAAGTGGGCAGTAAGCAGCCAGAAAGTAAATCTGCATATACATTATTAGGTTTGTGAGACTTCAGTGTCAAATACTGGCCGAACCGCAATCAAAAGAAAACTATTACAAATTTACAATCATCTGAAGCCCCATTCCATCAAGTATCAAATAGTCAACGCATTCATTAAAATTCTACATACCACTATATTACTTCTTTATAATGATTAGTGTTTGACTCATAAACTAATTATCATCGCCACTCAATTCTTAGCAGCTTTCTAGGAAAACATACTCTCTACTTTCGACTTTCTAAATTTACAAAATTATCAACTAATACTTTCCATAAACCTTCATCCCCTTTAGAATCCACATATCACTACATTACTTCTGTATAATATTTAATCAAAGTATCATTCCTCAAATATTAATCATCCATCATTTAAGTGTGAAACCTTTGCATGTCTCTCCAAAACAGTCTCTCTTACGGTCTCTAGTGTCAACGTTCTAAATTCACTAATCATCAGCTACAACTTTCCTAAAGAATTAATCCTTAAAGTATTGTGAACAACTGATACTACTTTTCTTCGACCCTCAATTAATGACTATCCCTCCTCGACAAGCAACCTCTCTCTCTAGGTCTCTCGCACACAGCCTCTATACTTGTCTCAACCCCGCCCTAATTTCAACAATATTCCATCCTTTCCTTCATACAGCTTTATCATTCTTTCACAGACCACTATATAAAAAATATAAACTTTACTAAAATTTCAACCCTCAAATAACAATTATCCCTCTTCAAAACTAAAAAATATACTTTGTCGGTCCTAAATTAATTGGTAATATTTGACTTTTAAGGTCAAACAATGTCAACTTGGACCATCATGTTGTATCAATTATATATCACACATACATTAAGTACTACTTAAGCTTAATTAACCCACCATAACAAGTTACACTCAATTGACTAAAATTATAATCACATTGTAACTCAATAAACATTTAGAGAACCTAATCGTCAAAGTTAATGAGCTTTGACCTAGAAAGTCAAATGTGTACAGCCTATCA
The DNA here is from genome assembly GCA_901111285.1 of Corrigiola litoralis. NCBI lineage: Eukaryota > Viridiplantae > Streptophyta > Magnoliopsida > Caryophyllales > Caryophyllaceae > Corrigiola > Corrigiola litoralis. Next base: position 15,633 of record CAAKMY010037427.1, read on the forward strand.
TATTCCGACGAGCTAATATCATTCTTTCACATGCATAACTATTATCTACCGATCTCGAGTTTCGACCTCAAAAGTCAAATGCGGCTAGCCTATTATTTTGTGACGGAGCTAATATCATTCTTTCACATGCATAACTACAATACATCTACCAGTCTCGAGTTCAACTTTCTTAGTTTCGTAATGACTAACAATCAACGACTTCGTTCCTAAAATTTTCTACATATAGTAATAATTAAAAGCATCAAAAATCACAATAAATAAGGAAAATGTAGCTACCGGCTCGATCAACTAACTTCATTCCTAAACCTTTCTACTTAAAAATCACAAAAAAAACCAACAATAATGACAATAATCAAGTAAAATGTAGCTACCAGCTCTACCAATGACGCCAATTGGCAAAGGCGCATAACTACTAACTATAATATATCTACCAGTCTAGAGTTTCGGCTTTCAAAAGTTCCGTCATGACTCAAGATCAACAAATTTGTTCCTAAATCTTTCCACATAAAATAACACCAAAAAAAAAATCAATAGTCAGAACAATTACATAGCAATTAACGAAAATCTAACTACCAGCTCGATCAATGACGCCAATCTGCGACCAAGCTAATATCATTCTTTCACATGCATAACTACAATACATCTACCAGTTTCGAGTTCCGACTTTTTCAGTCCTGTCATGATTAATGATCAACGACTTCGTTCCTAAACCTTTCTACACAACATAACACTTAAAAGCATCAACAATCACAATAATTAAGGAAAATGCAGCTTCCAGCTCGATCAACGACGCCAATTGGCAAAGGCACATAAAATAACACCAAATCAATAATCACAACAGTTCCATAACAATTAAGGACAATGTAGCTACCAGCTCGATCAATAATCACAGTTGCCAATTTGCGACCGAGCTAATATCATTCTTTCACATGCATAACTACAATATATCTACCAGTCTCGAGTTCATCGTTCCTAAACCTATTTACATACAATAACAATTAAAAGCATCAATCATCACAACAATCAACAACTTCGTTCCTAAACCTTTCTACATTAAGTAACACTTAAAAAGCATCAATAATCACAATAATTAAGGAAAATGTAGCTACCGGCTCGATCAACAACTTCGTTCCTAAACCTTTCTACATTAAGTAACACTTAAAAAGCATCAATAATCACAATAATTAAGGAAAATGTAGCTACCGGCTCGATCAACAACTTCGTTCCTAAACCTT
>CAAKMY010037429.1:0-11029 GCA_901111285.1 Corrigiola litoralis
GAGCTCTTACATGAACCCGTGCATCGCACGGGCTTTTTACCTAGTATATACTAAAACACTAAACGAATTTGCCACATGTCACTCTCTCCATTTTTCTGTCCATTTTTTTTTTCCATTACATTAAATTTCTTTATATAACTACTCTTATATTACCATATTTAAATATTTTATAGATACTTGATATATTTCCATATTCTTTCCAGCATATATCTTTTGATTATGGAAGTTTTGGATATTTTACTTTTCTATTCCGTAGATATTGATATAGAGTGTTTTTCAAACTATTTAAAGTAAACTGATTTATGGATTTCATAAGTAGAAAAAAATTTCACAAGTAAATATTTACACCAACATCTTCCCATGCATATATTATGTTAGATTGTCATTACTTAATTTTTTTTTGGTTTCTTCAAAAAAAAAAAAAAAATCTTATAATCCAATTAAAGATATTATTGTGTATTCAATGTAACTATTTTACATGCCCGATAAAAACACAAACCAAGTGAATAAATTACGTAGCAAAATATTACATAATTATACATGAGGTTCATTCTATGCCCCATCCTTATTTTTTCACTAAAAAGATTCAAATTTATCTACTTACGTTTTAAACTATCATTCTTATATACAAATTGTTTTTGGCTTATGATATTATAAAATAATCTGTTTGGTTTAACGAAAGAGCTTACTTTCATGGTTTATTCATCATCTATAGATATTATTCAATAAACATTAAAAGGTTCGTGATACTATCTTTTATTTTGTCTTTTATTTTAGTGCAATGTTTTTCGTTTGAAGGAGTTATGTATATTTTCACATCAGTCTTCTAAATAATTTGTCTTTTCAGGATTTGTTAGATGTATAGTTAGATTGACAAATTCTACAATAGCTACAACAAAATTAAAGTCATGGAGACAAAATGATTCTAATCATTGGATTGTTAATTTTTGACCACAGCCGTAAATTATTTTATAAAAGTTAAATAAATCAATGATTCATATTAAATCTTGACAAAATCAACGTCTATAATCTACTAATTTTTGTTGTGAGTTCGGATTTTTTGTGGCCAATAAAAAATCACACCATAAGATTAGTTCACTTAAAACTGGTAACATATATAAGATTGTCAATATTACAATCGATTAAAAATTGAATTGCTTTCAAAACTAAAGCATATATATGTTGAAATACTTAAAACTTACAATTTATCATCTATATTAAATAATAGTTTTTATCGACCTATAAAGTTATCTAAAAAGCCGTGCCATTATGGCACGGGTTGCTATACTAGTTCCCATCAAACCCAACATCCACCCTATTATTATAGAAGGTCAAAGCTTGATTGATCACCAAAAGAGGATTAGGACAACCTTTTTCAAAAATACACTCATTCCTATTAATCCAAATGGCCCAGAAAGTGGCCAGAAAGAGTAAATGTGGGTGGTAATATGTAGAATCTTTTTTACTTAGGAACATATACCATTGCCAAATCCACTCCTGAATGGAGCCAACATGAATATCCCCAGTATCAATACCGAGACTACTCCCTCTCCAAACATGTTTAGCCACTGTACAGTCTCTAAAGATATGAGCCTCGTCCTTCACCTTTTCCTCATCTATCGACTGGCAATAGAGATAACCATGATTCACATTAATGTTAGGTCTGAGGAATTCCTTACCTGTCGGCAAAGCATTAGCGAATATTTTCCAAAGGAAGGTTTTCCATTTAGGAAAAATATTCAAACGCCAAATATTCCTCCACCAAGAGCCACTAATAGAATTTCCGTAGTGACTCAAAGTAGTATCAATTTGGATCCCCAACTCCCTCTTCCTTTTAATATTAGAACCCTATGCCCACTCTTGACTGAGTAAATACCATCATCATTATCAGTCCAAAAAATAGCATCCATCACCCCTGGAGTAGGCAAAGTAATAGCCCTAATTCTGTGCCCTATCTCCTCATCAGATAGCCTCCCAATTAGATCTTCATTCCACTTCATTTCACCATCTAACAAATCTGACACCGTTCTAAACTGGGATGGCGTCTTGGAAATCCATCGGCGATCTCCTTACTTGCTGGGGGTTTGATTTGCTTTTGGGTAGGACAATATCGTTTACGATTACATTGTTGTAGCCCTTCTTTTTGCATGGAAACAAAGGTCACATGCCAAACTACTAGGCAATATATTACCTAATCAATGTTGTTGAAAGTACATAAACTGCTTGATATAGAATCTATTTTCTAGTGAAACAAATGGCTGGTATGGCAATTATTGCGACACATCTTTGGCTAGGGGGAATAATGCCTCCGCACTTAAGCTCCTCTCCACCTACTCTCTTAGGACCAGGAATAAAAATCATATTACACTAAATTGTTCTTCTGATATATCAATCAGGCACCAGAAGTTGTTTTTGTCTTCTATCTCGATCCATGTAGTTCTACTTTGATGTTTGTTGTAAATTGTAATGGCTCAAAGAGCCAAGTATGATATGAAAACTTTATTGACTCCTTAAAAAAAAAAAAAAAAAATTTGGTTGGCGTAAGAAAGCTGGCCTGCCAGAGCAAAAGCATCAGTTGTGAACTTGTGATGGAGGAATGAACGACATACTTGACCAACCCAACTAACTCTCCTTTGCTGTTTCTGTTAACTGCCTCAACTGTACTCATAAATTTGTGTTCTTAATTTGAATGATTAGGCAAATGTAGGAATCAACATAGCAAGGCAGAAAGAAAACAGAACAAAAGATTCATCTTTGTTTAACAACCACAGAATAAAATTTTCTGACATCTCTTTGTAAAAGCGGCCAAACATGACATGACACGACGTCTTTAGGGGAAATCCTTAATTTGATAGCCTTGATATGGTATACCAGATATATTCATTATTAGGAAATGAGACACGTCTAAGAAATCAAATATTTGCCAAAAAGCATGTTTTCTGCCTCCTATATATATGCCTTCTCTTGGCATGGCTTGGTCCTCCAACTACCTGAAGAGTTTCCTGGTCTGTATTCAATAAGTAACATACATTTAGTTCAAGATGGATGTTTCAGGGGAATTCAGACCAAAAACTATGACGAGTATGCTCGGAGATCATGGACTCATAAATGAGCTAACAAGAACATACAAACATGAGCAGGGAAGAAAAACAGCAATGAAATCATTACCTGGATTAATTTCGAGCCATGCAGATGGATCTTCGGCCTTGGAGCAGAAGAAATTAGTAGCAAGTTCTGTAAACAAGCGCAGTGAAAGATCCAACAGAATTGCAAACGCTATCAAAGAACATGGTATGTTTTGTCATCTGTTTGTAGTGGAGTAATTCCTCTTACTCAACTTGTAGCTATAAATTGGAAGGTCTAATAGTTCTGATGTCTTTTTGGGATGTTCCAGTGAAGGAGAAACTGAGTTTAGGAGCAAAAGTCCTACAAGTAGGTGGAATGGAGAAGGTTTATATGCGGCTTTTCAATGTAAGAGAAGGATATCGGCTATTGAAGACTTCTCAATGCTGTCTGTTCACAACAGCTGGTCCCATAGCAGGGCTTCTTTTCATTTCCACAAACCAGATAGCATTCTGCAGCAACAGATCAGTGGTCAAATTCTCATCTCCCTCAGGAGAATTACTTAGATTTCGTTACAAGGTAAGAGTTTACACATTGTCATAATTGCAACTATGGACCAACTATATTACCTTCTCTTAAGTAATGCTGATATATGATGTAAACAATGATGTTAATACAGGCTGTTATCCCACTAACAAAGATTGATTCTGCCCGTCAGTGTGAGAATGCAAAGAAGTCCCAAAAATACCTTCAAGTGATCACCGAAGATGATTTCGAGTTCTGGTTCATGGGTTTCTTTAATTACAAAAGTACCTTTAGATGCATGCAACAGGCCATCTCTAAAGTCTGACCAAGATGGAGCTGTGTCTTATGGTCGTAGCGACAATGACAATCGTCTAAAACATAGATTGTACTGTCTAGATGTTGGAGAGGCTACCGTCTCTTTTTCAATATATGTTCGGCCAACCTATGTCGAATTATCGAGTATCAAGTATAGGTACTAAAAAGGTTAGAAAAAGGTAGAGCTAGAGGGAACGGCGGGCTTCAGTTACATGACTAGCCTGGATAATGTACAAAGGATAGATGTTGTTAGTCGGAATGAAGATCTGTAAATTCTATGAAGGAAGGTTTTCATTCCTGAACTGAGCATATATTAGTGCATCATCTCCTTTTAATACACTAATCTGTCAGACAGCCCGACGCTGCAGGTGGACTTTTTACTAACATAAAAAGGCCTAAGCATGGATAGAGATCTCACACTATAGATATTAAGAATTTAAGATTTTCAATCTGAATATTAATGTGAGAGACTTAATTATATGGAGTTCACTGAAAAACGCGACTTTCAAATCAGGGCACTCATTCATTTCTATCGCAACTATTTTATAAGCTTGTAATCTGTAGTTCTCCTTTGATTGTATCAGCTATCAGTAGTGAGATTACTTTATGTAAGCATACATCTTTGAGTCACTGAACAGAAGTTCCACACTTGGTATATATTAAGAAAGTTATCATCTTACATCATCAGAGTATTCAGACAATCACATTACACTATTGTGAAAGTCTTCCTACTATACTTTTAGTAGTACTACGATTTGACGACGATTCGAAATTATCGTCCTCGGCTTCCTCGAGGTAAAGTTAGTTTTGTAACAGGCACAAAGTGAGTGCAGAAGGACCTGAAAAGAGTCTTGATCTTGCAAGAAGAAAGTTCACTTGAGTTTTGAGTTACTTGTGCAGCTTGATTAATTAGTTTGCTAAGGCCTTAATTTTCCAGTGTTCATGCTTCATTACCATTTGATGTCATACATAATAGATGGATAATACAAATATTAGGACAGACCTTTTCACCAAAAAAAAAAAAAAAAAATATTAGGACAGACCTTTGTAGGACCAAATTTAAATGAATAATCCTGATGTTAGAAAATCTTTCCCAGCCCCACCACAAGTAGAGATCTTTGCTGATCCAAAATGGTTTGACAATACAAGGAAATGTATGAACAACACGTCAATAATGTCCATGCTAGATGGACATTTAGCATGGTTATGATACTACGGGTAGACAGAACAAGAAAAACAAGAATCTAGATCATCAAGTGTGTGAATAGAAAACTATATTCTTAGGTAATATGAAGCAAAATCACCGGATGATGCTAAAGCTGTCACTGCTGACTCAAAAAGATTTACTGCTCACAGTTGATTCAACTGAGACACCAACTGAATCAACTAACATGGCATAATCTATAACTGCCCAAAACAAATTAGGAAAATACGTGCTGAATGAGATAGTTTCTTTAGGAAAGGTAAAGAAAACAATACTTTCAATTTTATTTGCGTACTTGGATTCTTGGGGTCCTTAACTACATGTGACATTCTCTTATTAAAATGCAACAGTACAGAGCTGCATCTTCTTGACTTGATATATGTAGTCTGATCGATCATTTGGATTTATTGCCATTTAACAAGTCTTATTTATGAGCCATTGTCGAGCATTCCATACATTTCTATTCAAACACGTGAAGCCCCAAGAGACCAAAATAGTGCAAATAACATACTGCTTTTCCAACAAAGCCTAGCTAAGTTGCTTAACCTTCACTGCCAATTTTCCTCTTTAGGTGCTTGTATGAATTACCATTCCAGGATTTCCAGCTATTTGTCAAGATAGTAGCAAAATCAATTGACTCGAAATTGTTTCGACAGATTGAGGATAAAACCTATTAATAACCAAGTATGTATCATGTTATTCTAAATCATATAGGACAATGCATATGTAATATGCTAACTTGTAAGCTAAGCTCATGGCAAAGGTAGACATTCAGAAAAGCTCTGCAAGATAATAGTTCGCAATATCCTGCGGAGTGCGGAAGGCCTGCTAAAGTGTACGATTTTCTACTGTACCACATTATGATCAGAAAGAAAAAGAAAGCTTACATTACGTAAGAGTAAAATATTTAAAGAACACGGTTAAAATGACGAAAACCAATAGTAATTAACTCATATTGTCAGCAAGTTTGTCAATTTTGCACTAGATTTCCCTTTGCAGAAAGAGCAGGCAGTTATTTCTTTTGAGTATGTCTGTCCATTACCTGACCAGAAACCATGTATCTTAAGCAATCTAGCATATGTAGCGTACCAAACAAAAGAAAAAACAAAACACATAACCAAGTAGATCAGATAAGGTTAATTGTACAATAAGAGCTATTACAAACCCACTTTTGGATATATAGTGCTCAAAAGATAGATGGCATCAGAAAGTTACATTGCCAACAAAAAAACTTTAATGTTTATGGATGATTATTCAACAAACTAGACCTCAGTACCTTGTGTCTAACTACCTATATAGAATTTTCCAGATAAAATAAGATACCTGTCTAGGATGACTTGCTGATCTTCTCTGAGATCTGAGAGGAATATTTAAATCTTATCGTCATCGCTTTTTCATGGCAACCAACGTGAGGTCAACTTATTGAGTAAGAAATATCATCTGATGGCCCTCTACTGTTTTCCTTTTGCTGAGACATAGATGACTCAGCTGACCCATGTATGAGTCATACTCATGCATCTGGATTAGAAGGTTGATAAACATTCACCTACCAGCCAACTGTTTTAATTGCCTCATTTCTATATATACCTCCCCTTATCATACTCCATTCCCACAGTCAACCATCATCACAAACTAACTATACATCCTTGTTTCGCTATTAATCACTCGTAAGAGAAACCTCTAGCAAGGCAAACAAAAGGAAGAGCAAATAAAAATGAATGTTTCCGAGGCCTTCAAATCAAGGAGTATGAAGAGTATGCTCGGAGACCATGTTCTTAGAAACGGGTTAACACGTAAATCATATGATCAAACAAGTAAGACAACTATGAAGCTATTACCTGCACCTACAGGCAATGTGGATGGATCTTTGGCTCTAAGGCAGGTGAAGGTTGAATCAGTATTCAGCACAGTGAACAAGCTTGGTATGTAACCAGTTTCGCGTTTTTCCATTTTTCACTGTATGTTTCAATGTATCATGTATGGGAGATTTATATGTGTCTATTGTTTCAAATATGACAGTGAAAGGAAAGCTGAGTTTGGGATCCAAGATTCTGCAAGTAGGCCGAGTTGACAAAGTGTTCAGGCGAATATTTAGCGTGAGAGAAGGCGAGCAACTACTGAAGGCTTCTAGGTGCTGTTTGTTCACAACTGCTGGTCCTATAGCAGGCCGACTCTTCATCTCGACAGACAAGCTTGCATTCTGCAGTGACAAGGCAATTGCAAAGGTCTCAACCCCAGAAGGAGAATCACTTAGGTTCCATTACAAGGTAAAACTTATTTCTATGTACTAATATACATCTCTTGCTAAGATGGTACAACATTGATGGCAAACTTTAACATGTAATCATTCATATGCATGCAGATTGTGATCCCGCTTAGAAAGATCAAATTATCCAACCAAAGTGCGAGCATAAAAAAGCCGTCGCAGAAGTATGTACAAGTAGTGACCATAGACGAATTTGAGTTCTGGTTCATGGGATTCGTCAGTTACAAGAAAACATTGAAGTGCTTACAACAAGCAGTCTCTAAAAGCTTAAGTTGCTGACGTCAAGTAGATACAGGATTCATCTATAGAAGGATAGAAAACATTTTGTTTTCCACATACAGGCCGAGATTTGTATCTACACATGTAGCACTAGTTCTTCAATTTGTAAATTCTACTTCTCTAAGACGGTCAACTTATCTGACAATTAGATGTTTATTTTACATCTTGAGGTTGAGATAGTAAGAGATTAGTTTGGACTTTGGAGTATTGCCATATGCACAACACTTTACAAGGTCTTGGTGCATAAAATTTTGTCTTTAGACAGAAATGTCGATATGATTTTCCATAATTTTCATTCTTCTATTTTATGTTTCTGCTTTCACAATCTCGCCTCTTTGTCTTTTAACTTCAATTTTCTCTCTACTTTGCACTACTGATCACTCATTAAAATAATTATGTCTCTCCTTAACCACAAGATGGAAATATAAGAGCTACAAGTCATTAAGTAAATACTATCTATGATGAAATTCAATAAAGATAAGATCCTAATACTTCGAGTACAAATGAATTTAAGAGTCCACAAATAATCAGATGTGTGAACTGAAATTCGGATTTACTTATAGAGCTGTAAACAAGGATGATACTAAAGCTACCAATTGTGACTCTAAAGCCTTAGTGCTTACAGCTAAAATATCTGAATCAGCTATATCTTTTAACTGCCTCAAACATATATATACTCTGTCCATACCATCCAATTTCATAAGTTTGTTCGAATTTCACCTACCACTTGAAAATGTACAAAGTTGGATGAGACAGAGGGAGTACAAAAAAATTGTACACCAGACAAAATTATTTGTAAGATTTTCCTCTTTTCACTAGCACAAATTCACTACAACTAAGAAGTAAGCAGTATTTTAATGCTTTTATGAATCCTCAAACTTTTCTGAACATAGTTCAAAGTTACTGACTGCTTTGCTTCCAAACAAAGCTTAAGCGGCTTAGTCTCTACTGCATATTTTCATTCTCAGGGGCTTGCACATTTCACATTTGTTCGATGGATCATCATACCATCTAGGATAGAAAGACATTTTGATAACAGAAGAGAAAGGAATGGGCAAGCTGGAAGCGGAATTTGATCATTTGCTCTCGAAATCGTTTCAGGCTGGATTATGATGACTTAGTGATAACTTGCTATATCCTGTTCTTCTAATGCAAAAGACATTGCATATGCATCTTGCCATAAAGGGATCATGCTGCTGATATATACAGAAAGGCTTTGCAAGACTTCTTGTGCATGGCCTGTCAAAAAGTAGGATTTTCTAATCTTCCACATCATGAACATATATACAGGAAGACAAAAGCTTGTATAAAATAAATGAAGATAGCATAAACATGGCAAAAATAATAAAAACTAATATAATCGGCTCATCTAGTAAGCAAACTGTCATATAGCACTAGATTCCTCTTCTTAGAAATATCAGGCAGGTGATTTACAAGGGGCCATCTTTACTTTTTCTTTTGACTAGTTCTTCCCCTTAGATGATCAGAAATCGTAGATAATGATAAATCAACTTAACTATATAGTCAAAGAACACAACTAAGATAAGTGATTTAACAGAATAACAGGAAGAAAAGGTTAACATGTACAGTAAGAACCTTTAGAAACCATCTTTTGCGCATATGGTGCTCAAAAGATGGGTGCCATCAGAAAGTTACATTGCCAACTCAAAAGCTTCACTGCTTACATATGAATGATTAAAAAAACCTGAGCTATAAAAGACTACTTGCGAAGAATAAGGAGGTGTTATAGTATAACTTCTTGCTGATTTTTTTTAATATCTTAAAGCGCTTTCTGAATATCTTTGTCATCGCTTTCAATATCAACCAACATGGGATCAACTTATACAGTAAGAAATATTGTCTAATGGCCCTGATCAATTTGTTCTGTCTGTGCTTTTTGCTGAGACATAGATGACTCAGCTGACCCATGGTGAGTCAATGATCTGGAGTAAACTGTAGAAGGTTGAAAATCCATCCACCAACCACAATTATAATTGCTGCATTGCTATATAAACCTTACCTTGACAAACTTCATTACTACCACTAGCCAGTAGCCACAATCAAACTATTCTTCTTTAGATACCATTTGTTCTTAAGAGAAACACCTACGAGGAGACAAGAAAGAGGAATGAAAAATGAATGTTTCTGAGGCATTCAAGTCAAGGAGTATGAAGAGTATGCTTGGAGACCATGTGCTTAGAAATGGTTTGTCAAGAGTAACAATCATACAAGCAAGCGACCAATGAGATTGTTACCCGGACCTGCAGGGCTGCAGGCCATGTACCTGAATCAGTATTCAGCACGGTCAACAAGCTTGGTACGTTACCAATCTCCCTTTCTTTCCAATTTTTCGGTATGAAGTCTCGGTGTACAGGGGACTTATGTTGATTATTTTGAATATGACAGTGAAAGGCAAGCTGAGTTTGGGAGCCAAGATTCTGCAAGTAGGCAGGGTTGAAAAAGTATTCAGACGAATATTTAGTGTACGAGAAGGAGAGCAGCTGTTGAAGGCTTCTCGATGTTGTCTGTCCACCACGGCGGGTCCTATAGCAGGCCGATTCTTCATCTCGACGGACAAGCTTGCGTTCTGCAGTGACAGAGCAATTGCAAAGGTCTCCACCTCAACAGGAGATGCACTTAGATTCCATTACAAAATAAATGTCCTCTGCACTTCATGCGTGAATATAGATCTCTTACTCAAGTGAATAAAGTCACAATTTAATATCAACGTATTCATATATGTACATGCAGATCGTGATCCCGCTAATAAAGATCAAAAGGTCCAACCAAAGCGAGAACATGATCAAAAGCCATCACAGAAGTATCTACAAGTAGTGACCTCAGATGACTTCGAGTTCTGGTTCATGGAATTCGTCAATTACAAGAAAACATTGAAATGCTTACAACAAGCCGTCTCCAAGAGCATAATTTGCTGACCTCAAGTGAAAGTTTCACCAAGATGGACAGGAAAATATTTTGTTTTCCATATGAGTGGCTAGAGTTGTTATGTACACAAGTAGCAGTGGCCCTGTAACTGTAAATTCTACATCTCTAAGTTTTTACAGTAGCTAATCAATTTAGTTTGTATGGTAATAATTTCTTACCGTTCACTATTACCTTTACTAATTTTTTTTTTTTTTGATATAAGGGCCCTAAGGCCAAACTCATTCATTCATAACAACCTCAGAACTTATCAAGCTCTCAAGACCTGGGGGCGAAACTTCGGACCAAGACCTAAACCCTATTTCCTAAGGGTGATAGTGCGCCAAACAATGGGCCACTTTATTAGACTCCCTACACATAAAATGAAAAGAAATACTAGAAAAGAAACTCGCAATATCTAAAATGTCTTCAACAATCAATATATATATATAAAG
>CAAKMY010037431.1:0-10823 GCA_901111285.1 Corrigiola litoralis
TCACTCATGAGGTGCTCAGATTCGAGCTGCTGCCCCACCTCGAATTCTACATCTCGTGGTCCCTTTTGGTCTACGAGGCTAGATTTGAAAGGCATACGGTTTTCAAGACACCGAAAGTTCTTGGTGGCGACTCTAACTCCGAAACAGCACCACGGAAGGGCAAAGGCACCGCACTGCCTCCCCTCTGGTGAGCCTGGCACTTTGTGCCGCCACTGGCGGCGCAAAAACAGGGATGGCGCCATCACTGGTGGCGCCAAACCTGGCCTGGCTCGCGTGTTTTTTTTGCTTGGCACACCCCCCTTTTACTTCTGCCAATCTGCAATAGGACAGAGCCACTGAAAAGTTGGGAACCGAGAAATCCAAGGACTGGTCAAGGGCTCCTAGCCCTTCCAGCACCTGCCCCTAAGTGGTGGTTCCCGAGCGTGACCCTCCCTACATCATCCATCATTACATTTACGTGGGGGTCCCGTTGCGCTCACACTAACTGGTCCGCTTTCTCTACATTCTTTCTAAGCTTGATGTTGTTTCTTACTTGGTTCTTTCATGCTCGTCCAAGTTGGATGTTGTGCGGAAGCAGCGCTCAATGATGAATTAATTACGAGAAAACAGTACTAGAAAACCGGTGTCTAACCACGTTTTTATCATCGTAATAGACCTATTTTTCGTTGCCCAAACATAAAGCCACTAAATTAAAAATGTCGGGAGGTCGTCGTTATGACGTAGTCTCTTACCACGATTTTCAGGAAAACGTCGCCCAAAATTTTACCGTACGACCAATTTTAAGGTTGCACTTGCTAGAACTTATGGCCACTTTTTTAATTTTTCGTCGCCCAAAACCTTATTTTACCACTTTTTAAAACGTGGTGAAAACTTGATTTTGAGCGACATTTTGTTAGAATTCGTCGCCCTAATATGCTATACCTACTGATTATACCGTGGTCGAAATTTTTTGTGCGGCTTTTTTTAACACGTGGCCCAAACTATTCTAGTGGTAGTATCCCTGCGATGTACGAGCCTCACATAAAAACTCATATTTACTTGTTGTGTAGAAACTACAAACTATCATATTTATATTTGCTGAGTAAAGCAAAATAACACATCCCTTAAAACCTGTGAAGCGATGTTAAAAAGTTTTTTAATTTACTAAGTTATTACAATCTAAAAAATTTAAGCTATTACAAATAAACCATAAATAAATATGCCCGAATAAGACCTGGGAGCAAAATCCACAAGACATGGCAAATCCTCTCACATAAGCCCCACTATGTGCCCGAATAAGACCTCTTGCCCCAGCCATGCCTGGGTTGCCCTTGGCCGCCCCATCTGTATTAAGTTTGTGCCAGTCCCTAGGTGGATAGCTCCCTTTCACAACCACTTCCAAGCGTTGCCTATTCATACCTTGAAGCGCTGCCACCTTCTCCTCAACAATGATTAGGTAATGTAATGCATGGTGTTTGACGAATTCATGACGAACATGAGGAATGTCAAGGGGCCCTCCAAAAACTCGACAATTTCTCCATTTCCAGACCCACCACAAAGGTGTGGCAAAAACTGAAGCCCACGACGAGGCATGGGAGATATTTTCAAGTAGCCTGGTATGAAAATCTTGGTGGAAAAAAGTATGAGAACGGTCTGCACTTACTAGAGGGGTGCATACTTCACGAGCAAGAGGGCAGTTACGGAGCAAGTGGAGTTCATCTTCATCCATGTTTCCACAGGAAGTACAACTGGATGAATCAGCAAGCTTTCGTTTCACGCGGTTCACATTTGTGAGTAGTCTATTCTGGAGAAGAATCGACATGAACATACGAACACGTTGATTGGTCTTTAGCTTCCAAACTCTCGTCCACTTTAGGTCGGGTAACCCATCTAGAGGCTCACGGATGAAGGTCATAGCAGACTGGACACTGAAATCCCCTAAAGAAGTATGGTGCCAAGAAAGAGTATCTTGGGCCTTATTCATAGGTACCACACTATGAGCTGCAATCTTCTGAAGTTTCTCAATAGGTAGCACGTCCTCAAAAGCTTCCCAATTCCACGTCTGCCCTTTTCACATTATGGCTACATTCATGGCCAATTCCTCATCCGTCAATGGCCGAAGAGCAACATCTTCTAAGGTCGTGTCATCTAGCCATTTATGTGACCAAAAGAAAGTTCGTTGACAATTCCCAACCACCACTCTAATCCCCTTCTGAAGAGTGTCCGCACCATGAACAATCCCTTTCCAAATTTGAGAGCAGCTAGGCTTGGATGTTGATCATATCAACATCACAACGACCAGCCCCATATATATGTCTAAGAACCCGAGACCATAGGGCATTGGGCTCCTTAAGCATCCACCATCCAAGCTTAGAGAGAAAAGCCGTATTAGATTGTCTCATGGAACAAATTCCAAAACCCCCAACATCCTTAGGGCTAGCAATCTTATCCCAACTAAACAAGTGGAGCTTTCACTTCTCTTCAGTGCTCCCCCATATGAAGCCCTTGACCTTTTTATCAATCTCATCACAAACTGATCTAGGGAGAAAAGATTTTTGCATTGTGTAAAAGGGAATCGAGGTAAGCGTTGTCTTGGCAAGGGTTACCTTACCAGCAAAGGATAAAACGTTAGTCTTCCAACCAGAAAGACGAGTGTTCACCTTAACTAGAATATAGCTATAAGTCTTCCTTATCACTCTCTTCGAGATAATTGGGACACCCAAATACTTCCCTAGGTCGTCCGTCAAGGGTATGCCAAGAGTGACCAAAATTTGACTTGCTAACATAGCATCCACCCCCTTCGAGAAAAAGGCCATAGAATTGCCATAGTTTACCTTCTGACCAGAGGCAGAACATAAGTCATCAAGGCAGCCCCGAATAACTCCAGCTTGCTCTAAGGTAGCATCTGCAAAGAAAACAAGATCGTATGCAAAGAATAAAGGAAAAATTGATATGATTAATCCCAACTATAGCCGAACAAACAAAAATAATCCCACCAACCGACATAAACACTAATAATCCTAAGTATCAACTATGTTAATGGGAATGGTCCTGATCTCACCGCCAACATAATGTCCGGTTAAACTTTATTATGTGGCATTTATTTTTATTTTTTTCGGTCAAAAACAAGGTGATGTGGCATGTTGAGTTGGAATAAAGGGGCATAAGAGTATTTTGCACAACCCACCTCCCTCACCCTTCCCCTCAATCATTCCCTTCTTTCATTGCTTCCACTAGTTCCCCACTCCTTATCTGAAAAGCCACCGCTCGACTATCCTCCCACACACCACCTCCCCACGCCAAACTAGTCACTACCCCAAAACAACGTCAATGTCGTTGAAATCCACCCCCAGACTACCGAAAACAACTCCAACACCATAATATCCCACCCAAAGCACCAAAACTCAATCCCAAACCACCCCTCTTAACCAAACTCTATAATACAACTATTTTCTTTTGTTGATGTCGATCTATGCTTCTACTGCCATTTGTTTTATTAGAAGAAGGTGATATAACATGAAAGAAAATGGGATTTTAAGACATAGATATTGTAGATTTTAGGCTGAATGGGTAGGTCTTATTTTTTTGATAAAGCTAATAATATGAATAGTGATGATGTTCTTCTTGAGCAATTTTTAAGGAGAGAAAAGAGGATAATTTTGAGAAAATGAGTATATAATATGAAATGGGAAAATATCAGATTTTCTAAGGGGGAACTAAAGGATAGTGAAAATGAGGTTCCTAAGAGAGAGTGTGGTGATGATGAATCATACAAAGAAGGAGCAGATGAAGACATAGGACATTATAAATTTATAGTACCACCCATTATGGTACACACCACCACCCATAACATAATTATTTTCGTCAAAGTAATGAAAACATGGCACAATAGAGCTTTAGGGGACTGTGATGATGTCAATAATGGAAGGGGTAGGAGACGTAGGAGACTAGCAGTAGGGGGAAGGGTAAGGCCTAAGAAGGGTACGAGGGTAAATGGGTGAGGGGTTGTTTTAATACTTCTTTGATTTATAAAAAGGTAAATAAAATTTGTTTTCCACCCAGGATTTTAATAAAAGAATAAAGTAAGAGAAATACCACGTAGGATTTTTCCGTTTGAGATTCCGCCGTCGGCGAGTTCGGGATCATTCTCATTAACATAGTCGATACTTAGTATTATTAGTATTTATGTTCGTAAGTGGGATTATTTTTGTTTGTTCGACTATAATTGGGATTATTTATATCAATTTTTCCAAGAATAAATAAGATAGAGCAGGGCCTGTTGGACTAGCAACAACATTCTCAATATATGAGAGCCTCTTCATGCACAACACAAATATATAGGGTGAGAGAGGGTCTCCCTGACGTATACCTCGAGTAGGGATCAACTCCTATGTCATTGCACAATTCCAAAGGAACTTCATCCGACTCGTTGTAATGCACTTCATGATAACTTCAACCAAATTCAATGGCAAGCTAGCTTCAATGAGGGTTTCTTGAACAAAGCCCCACTTTAATCGATCATAAGCCTTCTCAAGGTCGATCTTGAGAATCATGGTTCCTTGCTTGGGGTTTTGGGTACGCATATTGTGTACAATCTCCTGCAGTATCACAATGTTATCTGATATTTTCCGATTAGGAACAAAGCTCAATTGCATGGGTGATACCTGTTTACACATACAACTCTTGAGGCATCTTGCAACTGTCTTGGCGATAAGTTTAAAGGTCGCATTACATAAAGCAATGGGCCTAAAATACTGAGGTAGCTCTGGCGTTTGATGCTTGGGGATGAGGACCATAAGCGTGTCATTGAGGATATCAGGAAGATCAACCCTACCTTACACATTAAGCACCATTTTAATCACTCTCTCCCCCACCAACTGCTAGTTACGTTGGAAGAAAACCGCATGGAATCCATCAGGCCCGGGGGCCTTGAATGGACCCATCTCAAAGAGTGCCTCCTTAATCTCACGACTTGTGAACTCCGAGGCTAGCTGTTGAGTATGTGAAACAGACAAGCTTGGGAAGCAATTCACAGGTAAATTGTTAACGACACGAATATCACCAGCACTCATGTAAAGCTCCTTGAAGAAATTGGTCACCAAGAGTTGAATATCATCGGGTTATGAGACCCATTCCCCTTCACTATTGCGGATACAATCAATGCGGTTACGTCTACGCCTAGTGAGAGTACTTGCATGAAAATACCTGGCATTGCGGTCTCCCTCGTACAAAGCATCCACTTTGGCTTTTTGGAACCAAAAGAGGTTGATTTGCTCCAGGATTCTCTCCAAATCATCCTTAAGATCACGTTCAAGAAGCAACAGACTCCTAGTGTATTAGTTAGCAAGTTTGCGTTGAATTCCTTCCAGCCGAGCCCAAACTCTTCTCTTTCGTCTAAACAAATTACCAAATGTTTTCTTGTTCCGCCTAGAGAGATCCTCTTCCAGCTGTTGGAGTGCAGCCGGAAGAATTCTATCATTGTGCCAACAAGACTGAACAAACGCCTTAAACTCATCATGCAAGAGCCAAGCCGCTTGAAACCTGAACGGTTACAAAGCGGTCCTCTTGTGAAACCAGAGAGACTAATCAAAAGAGGTGTGTGGTCTAATTGTTGAGAAACAAGATGCTTCACAGCTGCTTCTTCAAAACTCTCCCTCCAAACAATATTACAAACTGCCCTATCAAGACAAGCACAAGTACGGGTCTCTGGCTCATTGCCCCTACTCCAAGTAAACCTAGGACCCGAGAATCCTAGGTCCAAAAGTTCTAAATCATCCAGCCAACGACTAAAGTTCCTGCACCGACGATGCACGTTGTTAGAAGAACCAGTCCTCTCCTCAAGAATACGAGTCTCATTAAATTCCCCGCTAACATACAGGGCCTATTATTCAAACGAGCAAAATCTGCCAAGTTCTCCCAAAGTTCTTGCCTGCGCGCTTCATTAGGGCTAGCATAAAAAGCCGAAAAATCCCAAGGGATCTCCCCTCGATCTACGAGATACCTCAATAGTAATATGTTACTCATGAACAGACAAGGGAGTAACAAGAACTTATAAGGTGCACCAGAAGAGCCAGATCCCCCCACTAAACCCCTAAGCTTCAACACGCAACTTACCATCGTGGCTGATCTCCGTACACACCCTATCAGCTTAATCCCCGCTAATGAATATGGGTTTCAACCAAAGGCAAAACTTTGGGGTCATGAAAGCGGATTTATTCCTTGAGAGTGAGCATAAACTCCTTACTCACAACACCTTGGACATTCCAAACCATGATACTCAACTGAGAGAGAGTGGGATGCATGTCAGGATATCTATGGTTTACATTCATTGGTAAACTTGATTTATGACAGAGGAACACACCACTAAGCCTACGAAGGGTTTCAGAATCCGGTAAGGGATTGCCATTGTGCAAATGAGCTCGGTTAGTCTTGAGCTCATCGACATTGGCATGAACTCCACTTCCATTGAGAGGGCCAGACACGACATGATCCCCATGTGAGGATATCTTGAGGGGTGGGTGATTGCTAGGGCCAGCTGATTTTGGATCACGCGGGTCTGAGCGAGGGAGTGTCTCTTTGAGTTGTTGGTTGTCATGGTTAGGGATGAGAGGAGGAGTTTTATCTTTGTGAGCTATTTTAATTCCATTCATTTCAAAATTTGCACATATAAGTTAAGAAAAACGCACACAAAAAAAAAAACCCCCGAAATAGATTAAAAACTCAAATCCAATACAAAATTCCCATTAAAACCTCAAACAAAAAAAATAAAAAAAAAATCACATTTCTACGCACCAAATCAACACAATCACCCTTCTCTCTCTCTCCTCTTCATCTTTGTTGGATCCCAAATCACTTGACCACTCATAATTCCACCACTCTAATTCCCACCAATTATACATTTTTTAGGGTTTTTTAGGGGTGTAATTTTTAATCAAACCGTCATAGTTGGGATTATTCTATGCCAATCTTCCTTAAATTTATGGTCCTATTAAATGAGCGCCACGTGTCCTACAAACGGAAGATGTTAAGTGTTTAAGATAGATAGTATAGATTAAGTGTAGTCCTTATGATTATCATACCAAGCATGTATAAATACAATAAAATACACTACGTCATTTACATGATTATCACTTTAAGTGATCAAGACACATAATTATACTAACCTAGTGACCACTTATTTTAGCATAATGACGTTTTACACGCATAAAGCGATTAACATAATCCTTAACAAGCTTGTAACAAAATAAAAACATCTAACACTTAAAAATTATAAGAGTTGGAATTTCGGCAGAGTTTCGAGTTAGGAACCCTACGGTAGCAACCTTTTTGCTTAGCATATCGCACCCACAAACAATTATTGGGATTTACTTGCCCTCCTTGCGCAAAACCAACTAATTTACAAAAACCTAACAAGAATTTAAGAGAGAGAGAATGCCCTTAGAGAAAAATAACTTTATAGAAGTGAAGCCTTCAAGGCTGATGAAGAACTTGTTTTTTCTAATGAACAAGGGTCCCTTTATATAGGTACAAAACGATTAGGGCAAATCGAAATGAACGGTATAGCGACTTTCCTGTACCGGCAGTACTGCTTTTTGTACCGTCGTCATTTTATTATGTATCATTATGTCGTTCTTTTTTGTATTGCTGGTCCTAAATTTTTACCACTTGTATTAAATTTGTACCACCGGTGAAGATTTATATACCACAACATGAAATAATGCGATAAAGTGTCTCAAAACATCGTCTTGTGTACCTCGGGCACTATTACAAAGAGCCTCATACACCTACACTAATACCTCCGACATTCATTTATTGCTACAATATCAAAAGCAAATACATCGGACCTAGGATTACTCTCGCACTTGTAAGCAGTAAGCACACACTACCTCAATTTACACCCAAAACGCTGGAGAGGAATCTATATCTTCTGAGTAGACATAAACACGTCTTGAAATCATTTAAATACTTTTAAAGACACTATTTCACATATTCAAATAAGAAACTTTTGACCTTAAAACCATTAACAAAGTTTTTCTAATATAACATATTCAAATAAGAAACCTATATTAATTGCTTGGAGAAACTCGCATATCTTCATGCGCTCAACCAGAATATCAACAACGAAATTCATGTGCACATGGACCTACCCCATGATTGGCTTGTAATCGACCATCTTGAATTTAATCCATTGGCCAGTGATATACTTGCGCTTCCAAGCATTGATCCTCATAATCATACTTCTGCTCCAAGACATCCCATATAAACTTGACAAATTTGTTAGTAATGGAGAAATAAAAAATGACATTATTCATATGGCTAAAAAGATGATATACCACGCACAAACTTAATTATTATTGTGTTGTTCATACTCAGCTTCTAAGATTCGCCACTATAATTCTAGCTTAGCATTCACTACATCTCTTGTTTCATCAATCAAAACAATACCATCCGCAAATATCATGTACCATGTTATATCATCTTGAATCGAACTTGTAAGTTCATACATAACTGTAACAAACAAAAAGGGATAAGTGAGGACCCTTGGTAGACGCCGACCTAAACAGGTGACTCCTTTGCTCATTCCACCAACCGCAATACATACACTAGTCTTACCACCATTACATATATCTTCAACGATACTAATATACTTCCGATAATATGAGTGATATATATTGCGCACCCCTTGTATGATACACCATACCCCATATTCACCATTTATAGCAATATAGATTCACCTATATTAATAAAAAAAATTAATAATTATCCATCATAACATACAAAATATAATATATAAATTCACCATCATACAATTCATATTCACCAAGTATTTCAAAATACATATTCACCAAATATAGTGTTTATATTAATTGAATGTATTGTATTCATTCATATTTATGTCAATGCATGGAGCACAATATAATTTTTTTCGAAGTAAAAAGGCTTGAAGGCCATTAGCATATATTAATAGAATCACATGTCTGCAGCTACAATATCATCAAACTCAACGGACAACCACCCACTCACACTCTATTAGAGTAATTGAAGGATTAAGATGTGCCATTACATGAGCCCCAACATTAGCTTCCCTAACGAAATGATGAAAACTAATACAATCAAAGTAAATTGACAAATATAGTACATCTTTAACATTTCCATCATACTATTCCTCAGTCTTCCCCACGACCAACATACGAACAATTTCTAGACAATCCCCTTCCATCATCACCTTCCTTACACCCAATTGTATAGCCATTTGAACTCCAAGCAACATGGCTTTTGCTTCCACAAGAATCGGATCCCACTGGTATTGCACATGACAATAGCCTGCTCTCATGACCACTCCATCATTTGATCTTAAAACTGCACCCATTCCCGATCCCATCGCACCCAGGACAAAACCATTAACATTGCATTTAATGGTACCGAAAGATGGAGCAGACCTTGACTCTTCTGTACTTTGGAGGGTCCTTGATGCTGCTATCCTTAAGTGCCACAACCTCC
Organism: Corrigiola litoralis; assembly: GCA_901111285.1. Lineage (NCBI taxonomy): Eukaryota > Viridiplantae > Streptophyta > Magnoliopsida > Caryophyllales > Caryophyllaceae > Corrigiola > Corrigiola litoralis. The sequence goes on from CAAKMY010037431.1 coordinate 9,481, forward strand.
TTATAAAGCAAAAAAATAGTTTAAACAATTCTGCACTACCTCGCCAATATCCTTGATCTCATCTCTTTGGGCAACGACATTCCTGTCATTCAAGACCCCCCACGCCAAGATAGCTATTTTGTCCCTCTTCAGGGCCGTCTCGACCATTTCCAAGGCCCTGTGCTTCATTAGAAATAAAGAGACACGATTTCTGAGGCCCCTCTGCCATATAAAAAATAACAAGATACAAAAACGAGTTTATAAGATTTAAACCTAAGACCTCAGTTGTAGATTACAAGCACTTTGCCACCGAGCTAATGGCATGTTTCTTGTATATGTAATACTCCGTACATCAACATGTATACATCCTTACTTAGCTAAGAATTTTGAGGCCCCCAAATTTTTGGGGCCCTGTTCGACGAATCGCTTGAACAGGCTCATAAACGACCCTATCCCTCTTTTCCTCCTCTTCACTACTTATCAACCTCGAATCCATTCACATCCAGATAAACCCTATGTCATTTCAGGAACCTAAACACAGTCACTATATCCAACATCAAAGAAGGCTCTAGGACAACCCACAATGGCATGTATGCAAGTCAGACTCAGGATCGTTATAACAACGAGCGGCGCTACAGATTCGCTCATGATGGTAACGCCACTTATTCAAATGATTTGCACATATAAGTGAAGAGAAATATATATACACTTTCACTAATTTGCACATATAAGTTAAGAAAAATACACACAAAAATAAAACCCGAAATAGATAAAAAACTTTCTATATAAATCTTGTCTCGTAACATACAAACACAAATCCAATACAAAATTCCCATTAAAACCTCAAACAAAAAAAAAATAAAAAAAAATCACATTTCTAAGCACCAAATCAACACAATCACCCTTCTCTCTCTCTCCTCTTCATCTTTGGATCCCAAATCACTTCACCACTCATAATTCCACCACTCTAATTCCTACCAATTATACAATTTTTAGGGTTTTTTTAGGGGTGTAATTTCAGGCCAGATCTGACCCCTGCATGCCTTTATCATCACATTTCACATCACCAGTTTTGTGGGTTTTGTTATGATTAATTTGGTTGTGATGATTGGTTGATTGTGTGAATGAAGATGGAGGGGAGGGACAATCATGGTGTAGTCAAGAATAGGAGCTCATCGGGGTGCTTAGTGATCAAGAAGAAACAACCCGGTATTGGCGGCGTTGGCGGGTCCGGGGGTCGGAAGGTTTTTAAGCCGAAAATCGAGAAGAAGCGGGCTCGGGTGAATGCTAGCGAGGAGGAGGAGGAGGATGATCATGAGGAGTTGGAGTATCGTCGCGGTCGGGGCGGGGGAGGGGGTGTGTAT
>CAAKMY010037434.1:0-14077 GCA_901111285.1 Corrigiola litoralis
TGTATTTTTAGCTCCTTGACCTTGACAGTTTTTGTGGACGGACTATAATAGAAAATTTGTCAATCTTTAGAGGACGGAGGGAGTATCTGTTATGTAGCTAGATAGTAGGGGTTGTATTTAGTTTGGATTGAATATAGTTGTTTTAATTGAATTTTAGTGAGTATTGAAGTTGAAAACGCATCGACCTATGTCGGTCTTCCCTGTTTTTGGTACCTTGTTTATGTGGGATTATTTCTTTGCCTATTGTCTACTTGAGGATGATCTATGTTCTGCCTGCATTGCGATATCTGGGTGGTCGGACTGCCCTTGGTGACGAATAATCTAAAATTGTGTTCTTATAGCTCTTTCGCATTTGGGCTGACATTGCGAGAACTAGTTATCACATGACTGGTCTTTTTGTTACAATTCTTTCCTAGTTCTTGGAAAATTGTTTTCTTTTTGTTAACTGTTCGGTATTGTCTGCCCTATCGATCACGGTTGACTACTATATAGTCGAGTAATCATTTCATTACTTCCTCAGCAATTGCAAATTTGAGATCGTAGACAGAAGGAATTTGCTTTAAACCTAATATGGAAAATGTTATAAGAGTAGGGTTTGATGCTTTGCTTGTAAAAAATCGAGTGAAGTTGCTTCCCATTTTTGGGAGGCAGGCAGGTAATTTGTGGTGCTGGCTTCACTTTGTTTCTCCATTGTGATTAGCGACATCATGTGATAAAAGATGGAGCACTCCAAAGGTTTTTGTTTACGGTTTAATGAGGTAACTGCAGTTGCTTTTGTATTTTTTGTGCTTGGGGGGTGACCTTTCTATTCATATGTATAGCATGAAGAGATGTAAGTTATTTCTCAACTGGTCTCCTTCTATCCTACAGAAAAAAAAGTCGTTCTGTCTCCCCGCGGCGTCGCAAACATCGTTCACGTAGTCCTAGACGTCACAGAAGCCGTTCATCTTCACCTAAGCGCCATAGGCGACGGCGAAGTAGCAGCACTTCGCTGTCTCCTCCTGTACGTAAATCATGTACTCCAAGCCTTGACTCAGTAGAGCGCAAAAGCGCAATTGAGAAGTTGAAATTAGAAGAAGAGAAGCAAAGGTATATCAATGAATACTGCTACTCTCATTTGTTTGGTATGTATGCTTTCTATTGTTTCTGTCTCATTATCATTTCACGGTGGCTTTAATTGGCTGCTGCTTATGGGATCAATACTAGTTATAGTTGGCACTAACTTGGCATGACATGGTTAAAATTTTTGCTTTACATTCATTTGAACATATTTCTTTTCTTGTGTTCATGTGTTTGCTCCTTGGATATTATGTCGAATGAGTAATAGTAATAGTAATAGTGGTATCATAGCTTGGGTCTGTTCTGCAAGAAGTTTTTTAGATGTTATCAACTCAATTTTTCACACATGGAGGGTCTCAAAGAAGTGCTTCAATTGCTTTGATTCGTTGCTTGGGACTATTATTTCGCGTGCAGTACCCTCAGGTAACCTCTTTTTTAGTTTACACTTTGGTGGATGGGGAGGGTGCATTACATCTTGGTTTTAAACACTGTATGCCTGCGTGGTGGTGCTACTGCAGGTCGAACTTCGTAAAATACCACCCTTAGCCTCTCTTTAATGGTACAGCAGATAAATTCTTATGACTGACAAATGAGAGACGGAGGCCTATATTGTACTGATTGACAGTTTAGCCTCCTTTGTCTGTGTTGGCACGAATTGATGAGATGATGTTATCTGTCTTGACTCTTGACTATCTGTGACCTCTCTCATACATGCTCCACCATCCAACCAGTAAAGTTTTTTAAGAAGAAGATCCAAAATTCTATTTCATCCGATTTTGGGGAAACGGTAATAGCTGTTGGTTGAATCATCATTTACAAGAACTAAAGAGTGGTAAACTCTAGAAAAATTGAACCTCATTAAACGAAATAGGTGTTATTCGGTTTATCTCAATTATTGTGAAACGGTTCCTCAAGGTTGCGGACAGAGATAAGTTACTTGGTTGGCAGCTATGGAATGGAGAAAGGGACGGGATGACAGTGCTGTCAAGTACTCATTCTTGCAGGGGATGAGAGCTTGGAGTAGTTCCGTCATTGGTTTCCTTCCCACCCCTCTACTATTCGCTTTTAACTATCGTCATTTCTTCAGTTCTCATTTTTGACGTGGAATCTTTTTTCTCATGTTGATTAGTCTAGTATGTTCATGCTAAGCATTGAAAATGTATAAATGACTGTAGCATAGGCGTGGTCATAAGATATGCTTGGGCCGATGGACATGGGCTTATGCTACTAGAAGAAAGCTGGTCGCTATTCGAATTTGTGGTCACTTGTAGAAAGTCTTGGGAAAACATGATGATGTTGTTTGTTCAAGTTTTGAACTGTTTTGTGGTGTTGTGCTTATAGGACTCCTGTGAATGTGCAGCTCATTTAAGTCCCTGCTACCAACAGAGAAGTAGTCCTAAGTTTTTCTATAGCTTAGTGGTTAAAGGCTTCTAGTTATTAGCAAAGTAGGGTAGCACGACTCTCCTTTGGTGTTGCAAGTTCATGGAACAATGTTTAACCAGTGAACTGGCACAGCCGGTCAGGTTATTCTTTTTTAGGTGGATTATGAGTGTATGAAGTTTAGCATCTATAGGATCAATGGGATCCTAGACTAGACTGAGCTGGTTTTTTTTCCTCAGCAATGGGTGGTTCTGTTACATTATATTCGAGAATGTCCCCAACTTTTTCGACTTCTTTAAAAGAGCAAAAGGAGAATAAGTTTTACACATTTGAAATAATTGGATCATTCTATTGTTTTTTCAACTTAACTGTGCCAAAACTGTGTCATCTCTACGAAAAGATGCAGACTTGTGATGATTGATGTAAGAATACAAGTATTTTCATGATTAGTTTTTAAGTGCAGCAGGTTACTTGACATTCTTCTCCACAGGCTACTCTGAAGGAAGATACTGCTATAGTTCAACTTGTTATGTTTGATGATCCATTGGCTACCTCCTTTATCTACTGTTCACCACTTTTGTCATTGTTTGGATCTGGATTCAATTAGAGGTATGCCTTGAAAGCATAAGTATGATGAATTTTCAAGTGTAAAGGTCAGTTTGGCATTCATGAGTTAAAGATCAGAAACATGAAAAATGACAAAATTTCGTTGTTCGTCTAGTTTCTTGATAACTAGCAGTTAAACAGAGCCCTGCCAGATTGTAGTTGCTGTTTGGTTGTGAGGCAAGCGAAGATGCAAGCGCAGTTCTAGGTTCTGATATTTGTGATTAATTTACTGTCATTTCCCACAGGCGCCAGCAGGAAGCAGAATTAAAACTAATCGAGGAGGAAACCTCTAGGAGAGTAGAGGAAGCAATTCAAAGGAAAGTTGCTGATAGCTTGGAATCCGAGGAAATCAAGCTAGAAATACAGAGACGGTTGGAGGAAGGACGGAAGAAACTACACGAAGAGGTTGCTATTGAACTAGAAAAAGGAAAGCAAGCTGCCATACTTGAGGCTCAGCGGAAAGAGGCAAGTAGTATGTTGTGGTTGATTTTGATGACATCTGTAGAACTGTTTCATCATGGTTAGGTTGCTTATGTGGTTGATAGGCTAATAGAGTCTCTAACTGTTTCAATGTTTCTACTTACCATCTCACTACTGTGCATTTTCTCTTTTGGGTAAAGGGGTCTTTGTGAGGGACAAAGCAAGAAAGTGGGAACTAGCTAAAACAAAGAAATGTGTTTTTTTTTTTTTTTGGGGGGGGGGGGGGGGGATTTTGTTGACTGAACTGGGACGACGAACTTTGTGAAGTCACAACCGAGAATGAAGCCAATAACACAAGGGGAGCACACACGAATGAGTATTTTTTTCATGCTTGACAATTTTCCTTTGCTCTGCAGGAACAAGCCCGTAAGGAAAAAGAAGATCTTGAAAAGTTGCTGGAAGAAAACAGGCGGAAGCTTGATGAGGCTCAAAGACTGGAGGCATTAGAGCAGCAGAGGAGGGAAGAGGAACGATATCGAGAACTGGAAGAGATACAGAGGCAGAAAGAAGAGGCTCTGAGAAGGAAGAAACAGCAAGAAGACGAAGAGCGGGCAAAACAGATGAAGTTGCTTGGCAAGAACAAGTCTAGGCCGAAATTGTCATTTGCGCTTAATTCGAAATGACAAAAGTATTGGAGATTGATTGTATAAATTTGAATTATAAATATGGATATTATTTTAAGGGTTTTGGAATAGTCACCAGTATATGGAATGAGGTGCAGCCGTGGAGGCTTTACCCGGACCTAATAGTTTCTTTTTTTCTGTGAATGGTGGATTTAGCTTCTGAATTGTGCACAGCAATTAGGTCGCATTGAGCTATTACGAGTCCTTGGCTGTACGATTAGTGTTGAAAGAATGGTCGGTCTAAAACCCATTCAAAGGCATAGGGTAGATTACATGTGTGAACCATAGTGTATGTACGTCAATATATAGTGCAATAATTATTGATACATTTGGCAAAATATACAAACAATGCCATCTCAAAATATGAAAATAGAAAACCCCTCATTTTGCTTGGTCAAAAAGATATAAAAAAGAACACAACAATCAAATTATAAGTTGTAAAATGTATATACATATCGTGTATGATGCATCATGCAACGAGATAGTGTATGAATATGTGCAGTACATTTGGTAAATATAACTTTGTACTTCGTGAATATGGACATTTTGTTGGGTGAATGTTCAGACTATATATAGAATATATTTTTTTGGGTTGAAAATGTGCGTACACAGTCGCTAATAAGAATCGAATCTCCAATTTTATAATTGGGGTAAGAGAGCTTTAATCACTTCGCTAATTCTTTTCTGGAAACTAAGACAGTACTACATAAGTTAGGCCCAGTTTGCACAAGGAAGATCACTCATCATCAAGTGTTTGTTCGATGGATTGCGCCCCCTAATAGCTGGGTTGCTCTTAACACAGATGGGGCAGCAAAAAGGAGTCCAGGTATGGCAGGAGGAGAAGGAGTTGTTCGTGCCATCAAAGGGGTTATGTTGGAAGCTTTTCAAGCAAACTTTGGTCTTTGTAATGCTATTAGAGCGGAGCTACTTGACTTTAACGTGCGATTGGGGCTATAGGCGGATTCTTGTTTACTGTGGACAACAAAGCTTGCGTCAAAATTATAGATAAGGATGGACTAGGATATGGAAGGGACAAATACCTTATAGATCATTGCAGGAGTTTGCTAGCAAGAGAAGAATGACAAGTTCATGTTACTACTACGTAACGAAGCTTATAGGGTGGCCGATTGGTTAGGCAACCGAGGAGCGAAATAAATTGACAAGTTAAGGAATGATCCTTCATTTTTTTATGATGCTGGATCAGAGTTACATTCAAGCAACCCCCACAGGGACTCAAGAACATCTTAGCTGAGGACTTTTCTGGTGTGGCTTACCCACGCACTATTATCGTGTAATTTTATTTTTTTCCTTGGGTTTTTGACCTCTTTCGCACCCAAAAAAAAACATTCAAGTTAATTAGATATGTTAGGATGTGTTTGGATTGAGGGAAAAGGAAGTGAGGGGTCAGGAGAGATTTAAAATCCTTTGTTTGGATAACAATAGGGCCGGGATAGGAAGGGAAGGGGAGGGGTGGGAAATGAAGGGATTGAAATTCCCTCCCTATGAACAAACCAAATACCCCCCAAATAGAAGAGATTGGGAAGACTCTCCTTCCTCTCTCAAATACCCACCTCCTCTATGAATACTCTCTTCTTTTCCTTTCCCCTAACCTTTTCTTCCCTCCTCTAAATGCTAAAAAAAATCTCTCCTAGTCTCCTCCCCTCCCCAGTTTTATCTATCCAGACACACTGTTAATGACCATAAAAATCGCGAATTTGCATTCAATCTTGGCATAGTGATTCTCCACTCAAAGAAGACTTTGTTGATTTTTTATTTTTTATTTTTTTTGACAACGGGTTAAACAAACGAAATACATACAAAGTATTCTAAGAACAAACCATACAACAGCTAAGCTACTAAGATACCATCTATCCTAGCTTTCTTGTTAATGTTACACATAATTTGGCGTTTCTTCTTATTGTCCTTCCTACAAAACAGAAAATCGTTAGTTTTAGAGGTTTTTGTACCTTTTCTTTTTCGGCCTTGGATACACTTCAAATGCTTATCCCGCCTGCTATGACGCCATGGTGAGTAATCCTCCACTGTATCTCTCTTGCCAACGGAGAAAACACCACTCGACATGCTGATACAACGCCGTTTTTTCCACTTTGTACCCTTTGGAGAGGCATTCAATGAACTCTCACTCCCACCCTCCCTTACACAACTTTCATTACTAAAAACAAAACTAACTGTCGACGTTTCCACCTCATCCGTAACAACCTTGGCCTTGTTAGAAGTCATGCCCTTTGAAGAGGCATTCAATGAACTCTCACTCTCGCCCTCCCTTACACAACTTTCATTACTAAAAGCAAAAGTAACTGTCGACGTTTCCACCTCATCCGTAACAACCTTGGCCTTGTTAGAAGTCATGTGCTCATCACCCATACACCCATTATCTTCATGCATAGTTAGTTGAATTTTTCTCTCTATTTCCTCATCTATAAAATTTTGCCCCCTCGATGTTACATTTCTAGCCCCATCACTTACATATGCTAACAGATGATAATCAACTTTCCTTCCTGCTTCAATATTTTGGCTGCTAAATTGATCACTCTTTTCTTTTAAGCTAGCAAGACGGATCACAAGTAAAAAAAATTTCATATATACTTCAAAGGAGTCTCAAGGTAGCGATTGATGATTTCCATTTTAAAGTAGTGCTCAAATCAGGGACCCGAGCACAAACAACTTGGCAAGTGTTGAGTACTCGTACTCCGTATATGATGCAAAAAGGGAAGGAAGCTACAAGATTTACAAGAGTAGAAACCATAGCACATTAGCACTACTGTGATTTACAGAAGTAAACATCTCTGTGCACTATTTTCTCTTCCCCTTGTAGGGGATAGGAGAGTAAATATGATACAAGCATCTTTGCCGCAGCACCACTACGAAATAGAAGAATTTGTGGAGTCATATGGGCCTAACAAAACATAGTTACAAAACGCTTCCTTAAGACGGGAAGAGGAGAGCAATTCCAGCCTCAACGGATACGGGGCACAAGGAAACAGATCCAGTCGTTGCTGTCTGCTCTTCAATTGAGCGCTTCTCAGGGCTTTGTAACTTCCTTGGAGAATGCAACAAGCACGCTAAAAATAAAATTTACAAAGAAAAGTGCCCTGTTATATCCATTCAGGGATCCGGAAACACTTTCTCCAAGAAATTGATGAAACGCCTTGCATACAACTTTGGTTCAACAACAGAGATAGATATTGGGTCGAAAAATACAGATTTGCTCACATGCTCGGTTTTCTTTTTGAAACTGTAGTCTTGCAAAATATCTATGATGCCAAGATAGAGAACAACGTCATAAACTTCAAAAAGTTCAACTTCCATTGAATCTGCTTCATTCAGTTGAACCTTGCGGTTTGCCAAAGCCGGCATGTTAACTCCTAGTTGTACTCTTAGCCTGCACAATAATATGGTATGTATGGATCAGCAGAAGCAAATCAGCCCAGTGAAAAGGCAATAAAGCATAAAATATACAGTCAAACTGTCCCAGAATAAGGAGGAGTGAGAACAGAAAAGAGAAGAAGGGAAACGTGAGGATCATAAACTCCATATTATATGGACAATGTTGAAGGCAACTTAAAAGGTGGCTCATTAAGCAGAATTTGCGTTTAGTCAGACTATAGTACTAAAATGAGAACCATTCCTTTCACAGTGGCATGTTCATTAGACCACCATACCTGCCAAGGCCCTTCCCTTTGATATTTGGGTTTTACATACCCAATTTCGACAAAGTCTCATTTCTCTAAAGACTTTACACGAGTCTTCTCTTTTGAGACACCAAACCGGATACTCCACAACAATTTTGTCAATGACTGCGTTGCCATCTCATACACAATCTCCACATGAGGTTTTCCTGCGTTTTGGGTGCAAGAAGTTTCATGGTCTCACAGTTTAGTTGTGTTTGGCTTCCACTTTGCCGCACTTTATTGGTTGCGTAGCTCTCTTCTATGGTGGGCTTTTTTTCTCTCTCACATCACCCCGATTTTCTTTTGGCTCACTGGAAGAATCTAACCCGAAATGCTCTAATACCATGTTAGTTTTAGGGGAAGATGAGAAAGAGGGAGAAGTTTATCAAACTATCTCAATTAAACTCAAGATGATAATAGTCTTTAAGTAGGCTTACAATCTAACTCCTGCAAAAATAAGAGGGAAGATGGAATGTAAGTCACGTCTAACATGACTCTTAAACATAACTGACTTATTTAAAGCATATTAGCCATTACTCCCGTCATCTAGTAACTACTATAAGTGAAAACTAGTAAATAGAAAACATAAATTCACTTAATTTAGGAGCATAACTTCCAACAATTTTATATGGGTACGTGGCGAATTCCCCTATTACTTATAGCTTATGTGTAATAAATTTCCATAAGTTTTAGTAGTAGAAAATTAGCCCCATAGGTGAAGTTAGATGTGCAATTCAGCTCAATCTCACTTTCTTGGGAGAATTTCCACCGGGCATGGCAAATAGATTTTATTTTTCTTATAAATATGACTAGTCTATTGTTCTATCTCATTTGCTTCATCACTTAGAACCACCATGCCAATTGCCATCAGTCCTATACTCTTAACTAGTAACTTGAGAAACCTTTCTCTGGCCTCGTCCACATCCTGGTTGTCTTAGCCTCCATCCTCCTTCCGAGAAACTATTGGATCCAATAATCAATATACTTCTGACGACTAACACTTAATTATAACTTGATGCGGCTTGGTAAAATATTTGAAAGGGAAAGATACAAGCTTGCTATCCTTCATTTAGATTATATGTCCATAATATAATCTTTTTATCTCTGAAAGATTTGGTTTTTGTGGGTTATATGATCAATCACTTGGCTAGAGTCTTTCAAAACTTATGCTTAACTTGGTTAACTGTATGTTTCAAAAATGGGAGTGAAAGAAAAGTAGGAGATGTCCAAGTAAAATAGTATCCGAAGAATTGAAGAGTGAGAAACATAGTGGAAATTCGAAAAATAACCTATATGACTCATGACTTGTATGATGCCATGTAATTTTTCCAGTGGAACTTTCTCCGGAAAATGGCAATAGAGGTAAAGTGCACTATTGACATTAGTTATTTGCTACAATTGGAACTTAAGGGAGTTCAGTGTCCATATGCTATAAGCAACGGGGGAAATTTGCCACTTTTACGCTATTGTATGAACTACCCTCAATCATGTGTAATGATTGAAATCACTCCAAGTAACATTGCCTCCCAAAACTATAATCAATGCCTAATTTTTGTCCATAAGATATTGAATTGTGCACATTTGATGTTAGGAAAATTTGATAAAAGCTACCTTTAAGTTTTCTCAGTTTTAAAATTACTACCTTTTATAAAAAAATTATTAAGAAATTCCTACCTTTGAAGCTGTTTTTTCTTTAAATTCACTTCCAAAACTGAATTCCGACCATTCAAAAGGAATCTTCCGCCGGAATATTCCATTTTTCCCTCCTAAAAGCTATCCATTCCCCATTTTACCCCTTACTTGACATCACCACCAAACCCCCCCCCCCCCCTCCCCCATTCTTCCTCTGTTTATTTAAAGTAACTCAAAGCTCTCAAGCTCTCACCTCTCAATCACTCGAATAAGTAATCTCACCTATGTCCCATTTCTTTTCTCACCTTTGTTCCCCCATTTCTTCTCTACCTAACCTCTGTTTCCTCATTTATTCTCTTACCTGTGTTTTCCCATTTTACAATTTTACCAACTGATGACCAGTTTCATGTAGGGCGGTTGTTTTTAATAACTTATGGAGCTTCACTTGGTATATGCATTTACTGATTTTGCCTCTCGACAGCAACGATAACGTAGTTGGCCATTAAGCACTGCCTTTAAAATGAATAAACCATAGAATTGTTAAATGAAAGACCATATGATAAGGCCATTTTAATGATCCCTGGTGAGATTGAGAGCGAGACGGACAAGCAAAAAACCAAGGGAGAGACACGTTGGAGTTAATGCCAATGTGAGTTTACTGTGAGGGGGGTGAGAGTGAAAATGAAAAAGTTTTGTACTGTAAAGGGGATGAGGTAGTTAGGAACATTAAGTTTAGAAGGGAAAACAATAAGGGCATATCGGTCAATTTAGTGCTTTTTGACCAGATTCTAGCTTATGTAGTAATTTTAAACATACAACAACTTCAAAGGTAGTAATTTTTGAATTTTTTATGAAAGGTAGTAACTTTAAAATTTTGAAAACTTGATGTTAAATACTTGTATGCACCCTTAATAGAGAAATATGAATTCAAAGCTATATTTGCATATCACCAGGACCAATCAATGTCAATAAAACATAAATTTATAGTTACATTTATGTTTAATTGTACTTTTTCAGGTTACCAATGCAAAGGCATGATTTTGGGAGGACCAACTCAACCAAAATCCTAAGTTAATCACGTGGGTCTTTTAGCGTTGAACGTGGCTGAAGATTGGAGTAAATACTTAAATACGAAGCCATAAGAAGGGCTTTAGGATTTGAACTTGAGACCTCTTGGTCAATCAAGGCTTTGATACTATGTGAGAGGACCGACTCAACCAAAAGCCTAAGCTAAGGCCTAATCAATGAATAAATTCCTATTAGTGACTCGAATTTTTATATAAAACAAAATACATAGAAGGTCTTTGTCGTTTAAGGCATAAAAGGTATAATGAAATTGCAATGGAAGAAAAGGAACGCCGGAGATGCATTTCTCGCACGGGGAAGTAAAAGAGAATACACAACCTTCGATATGTGATTCAGATATACTTCCACTACCCGATGGAGTTGTTCATAGTTCATGGACTGACAGCCTGTAGTAATTTGTTAGATTAAGAAAATTCTTACTAATCAATACAGGAAGATCCCTGGTAAATAAAACCGCAAGGAACCCTCATGCATCCAAAAGCATAATAACAGTGCCAATCATCACAAAAGCACCACAACTAAAGCAGAACAACAATAGTTACCTTCCAGTGCCAGGGAGGAGAAGATCAACTTCCTTATCACCTACCGAGAATGCCCTTAAAGTACTTCCTCTAATGTGAGGACCTGGAGCGGTGTTTACGGAACCCGGTTCATGCGTGACCAACATGAGTCCTGTTGGAGGAACTGAAAGCCCAGCTATTGAGGTCATACCTAAAAGACAATAGATACTAGGGTTAAAAAGAAAAAGTCTGCAATCCAGTGCCAAGTAAGGGTAGCATGTTTGCACTTTGAAATATCTAGAAACCCAAAAGATCATCCACCGCTTCCTGCACAGAATTACCAGAACTCCTGATGTAAAGGGTAGGGTGGGGTTCTTTCAAAAGTTGAATACGGTTGTTTGTATTAATGCCATTTGGGAAGTGAAAATCACTATAATATCATGATCAAAGGACCGTTTACTGAGCCTACTGTTTGTTCTTGGAAAGAATTTCCGAGGTGTATCTATAGCCCTAAAAACAAACAATCACAAGTGAAGAAGTCCCAGGCAGATCCTGCAGTACCTCTCTTAGTCGGAGAAGCCTCCTCTCACAGTCTCGCCCCTCTACATATAAGAATAATTTTCCGTTTGATAAAGAAAATATTACTAAAATTGAAGAATAGGTGTGTTTATTCTGAGAGTTAAGAGGATCCCTTACGTAGCACATACTAATGAAATAAGGAACAAGAAAACTCCTATTTTGGAGACAACTTCAATGATGCAAACTACCTCCCACGTAGTAAAAATCAGGTTTAAGATTTTTATACCCCAATTTAATTTTTTCCTCCTACAATAAACCTGTAATGGATTTAAACCATTCCTTGTTACTAAGATGAATCTCAGGTATCTTCTCTAAAACAAGCTTTGAGCGACCATCTGGCACTTTTCTGCCAAAAGATATAGACTAAATTCGTCAATAGTCCTGATGAACAACTGAAAAAGGCATGATTTCTAAATATTATTGATTCACTTTTAGCTGTTTGATATGGAAAGTGGTAACTATGACCCTTGCTGCTTCCCATCTAATGCCGTCAGTGACAGAAAAGGTTAACTGATTTAGAATGTCTTGGAGTTGAAAGGTTAACATCCTACTGGAATCTGAAACGCCAATCGCCTTTAGTAAAGAAGATTTTTCTAAAGGTTTTCCCTAGAGGGAGAGGAACTAAAGAAATCAAAATGAGTTCCCTGTGTTCAAATAAATATGAAAGAAAATAATGACATTTGCGTTGTCACACAGTAAATCATCAGGAAAGAAAACCCAAACAATCCAAAGTGTAGGTAGGAACCACTTAATGGATTAAAATTCCTTGATTTTGAAACACAAAATCAACCAAGAACAAGCACTGTCCAAATTCACTATGCAAATCGCCAACATTAACGCTAACAAAATGCAGGGTTGCCAACAGAAACAAAATAATAGCCACCTATCACGAACTAGGCACTCCAACCTGACCAGCCCGTCAGAAGTCCAGTTCTTTACTCTACATTAACAATCCTTATATTTATATTAGTTCTTGGCATTGATTGATGTTTTCTTTGTTTCCCCAAGTAATCCAAACCATCATGGCTGAATATAAGCCCAAGCCAGTGCTTTGATTCCTTTTTGGTACTAAGAACTCAATAATCACCACTACTACTTAAGCAAACACGACCAGCGAAATAAGCAAAAAGCAGACATGCAAAGTCCAACACTAATCCATACCATCAACTGAAGGTTCATTCTCATTGTTGTATGACGCATCTGGTGATTCTAATAGAGACTTCAAATGCTCTGGAGCTCGAAAATGCAATCCCATAAGAAGACTATAGTCAATTATTTGTTGAGATTGCAGGAACATGCAGTCTACTTCAATTTGTCTGCACAAGAGGAAAGGAGAAATTTTATTGCACAATAAAAGGTGCCAATTAATTGACATACAACAGAATGCATATTTGTCATCTATAAGAAAAGAAATTTATCAATAACAAAATAACTGATTGACATACCATAATATCCAATTGCATCAACCGTCAACAATACCTTAGTATTATTAGTTTTAAGTTATCAAATATAAGATGCTTTATAACAGTTTAAATTCCCTCCCTCCCTCCCCGGTAAAAAGTGGTCCGGGTGGACCGCTACCATGAAGGCAAGGGAGGATCAGGGACCCCACAGGACTACTACTGCCTAGGCTGGACATTAGGCAAACATCAACTTGATGAACCCCCATAACCATGAAGTTGGGTTAATAAGAATCGAATCCCAACCTCATTGATGGGTGGTGGACAGTGGATGCAGTACCACTGAATTCCTCACTATCTTCTTGCGTCTACTTTAGAAACGACTTGTATAATTTAACTTCTACGATTCTTCAAAATTGTAGCATATTTATTTTTTCTTAGTGGATTTGATCTTTTACTAATGGCTTAAGGTCAATCTTGACAAGAGGAAGTCACAAGACTATGACGCGCATGAAGATGCCACTTTCTCATTCATAAATCCGATGGATACGAGACACCCTTGCTAAGAAACACACAATCATAGAAAACCAACGAATGAGGAAATTGCGTCTGTCACAGATTACATATACGATTTGTTCCTGTTTGTCCGCAAAAACAATCCAATGCATGATAGTCAGACGTAGACTCAACCATACAATGTTTGAAGGCGTTCCAGAATTTCTTTTTCTACAGAGGACACTAGTTTAAAGCAAAAAAAGAGGAACCATATGCACAAACAGGAGACACCAGATCCACTAGAGGAAGCAAAGAGCAAAGAAAATCAAACAAGAATTAAAGCTCTTTTTCTGATATCCTAGAAAAACGGACTACAACAGCTTAAGACAAGCACAGACTGAAGACAAACCATGCAGGTATTTACACAAAGAAAAGATAGACAAACACCATGAACTCCTAGATGTAGTCCAGGGATGGTACTTGTCGAAAAAAAAAAACCAATTCAGAAAAGCATCAACTATGTGTCCATTTCCGATGGAGCCAAA
>CAAKMY010037434.1:14112-34558 GCA_901111285.1 Corrigiola litoralis
AAACCCTCTTTGCTTTAATTCCATGAAGCTGAAGATGGTGGTCCCGTTTTAGCTTTGGGTCAATTGGAAACAGCCTCTTTGCAACGGCTCTGTGTTATTGCAAGAGTAAGGTTTGCTTTCCGTCCGACCCCCCTTACCCCGCTTATTGCGGGAGCCTCTTTGAGGGCACTGGGGTATGAAAATGATGATGGAGAAAAGCATCAACTAGTCTATATAAGTACTATTAAAAGGCGTCGAATGAACATGAGCATGCCATGTAAGACGATCACATGGAAGCTTACATGTCACTCATTAATTGTAGGTTTAATTTTTAAATCATGGTTAATGCAAATCAATAATTGAAATTCCATTTACAACACCATAATAAATCATGAACAATTATTAACCTCTATTAAACTCAATTAAGCTCCAATGTCTCTATATAAAGAACGTTTTGAATTGTACAAAATAATTTTTCCATTTCTAAAGCTGATCAATTATACTGGAAAAATCATATACTTTATTTTTACCCTATAGTAAAAAATCAAGCTCACACAAATATCACCACCACCAAAAGAACATGTCTAAAAACATGAAAAAGGGAAACACATTGGACATATATAAGAACAAAGCCAACAAACAATGAACAATACAACAATAACTAAAAAATAGCAAAAGTACCGACAATAACATATGACTGTGCATCGCAAGGGTCCATTACTAGTTGACTCTGAAAAGTTGTTGGACTTGGAACCCATCAACTATAATTGGGTAGCTATATAATTATCAAATTGAAAGATATAACAAAAGCTGTTGGAAAAGCAAAGTAACAATGTAGCTCAATGCTTTAAGATCCTCACTCCTGGTAATACCAAAAGAAAATGCCAGCAGGATAATGGCAGAATAATGACTAAGGGTATCTTATTATGCAAAATAAAGTATACGCTATAGTTGCGAAAAGAACATCCAAGATGAATTATTAGGAAGAAACTTACTTAAAAAGGGCATCACGCAATGATCTATCCATGTGAAATTCATAACACAAATCTAGATCTTTCAGTGTGGAATTTTCTTTAATCTTTTCTTTATTTGTATATCTTCCATAGGTTGACCCCTTCAGATCATAGCGTCGATGAATTCGTAACTCAGTGTAGAACATATTTCCCATGACTACAAAACGTACCTGTCAGTGGAACACTAAAATAAGAGGCCAAGATAAATCTCTTGGGCAATATGCGAAACGATTGCATTGAATTCTCATATACAAGAAAACGTTTGCAGTGCTTTTGTTTCCCCAGCAGATATTGACTACCACAGAAACCACCCTCAGACAAGCATAAATCATGTAAAACCGAAATAAAGGAAAGGCCAAGTTTTTAGATATTCACACCCTCAAAACTGTAATATGCAGGGAGCAATGTTACAAACAAAACATGTATACACATGCTTCTTATTTTTTAGGTAATTATCAACAGCTTTCCTAGGGATTGAAATCTATACTTGAAACATGTATAAATGGTTCACTTATCTGAGAGTTATATCTAACATGTCTAATCACTTCTTGTGAAATTTCGGTTTCTTGTTAAACCATGTAAATTGAGTGGATAACATCCTGTAGTTACTTTACTTGAAGATTCTTGCAGACATTATATCAAGTTTTTGCAACGAGAGTATCAGTAGCAAGAACATACAATTTTACAACTTGTACCTTTCTTCCACACCTCAATTTAATGCGATGAAGGCCAAAAAATTTCGTGATAAGTGTATTCTCGTATAGTTGCACATGACTGTAATAGCTAGGAAGCATTTTCAGAAACACCTGCAAAAAACAGGATCAGAATCTCCATAAGTACAATAAATCGACAGAACATGGAATATGACCCAAATGAATTCTCTAACCTTCAGTTCGGACTTCCGTAAAGTTTTGATCACAAATCTATCATCATGAGACAGGTAAAAGATGCTTCCACTTTTTCCTGGGGATGAAATCTCTCTTAGACCATCATCACCACAAATGGACATCATATAATCCGCAGCATCTAACTTAAACATCTCTCTCAAATTCCTGAGATATTGTGATATGTTACATATGCAAACTGTCAAATATGCGAGAGAATTGAGAACACAAGAGCCATACTAGCAGGACAAACTCAATACAAAAAAAGAATATATATATAACATCTAAAGTTATCCACAGTAAGGCCAATGTAGCTCTGGTCAAATAAATATTGACCCAGCCAGGAGAAAAGGTGAAAAAATGAGCTGTGAAAAGAAAAACTTGCCTGGTGCATGACCATCATTTAAATCAAAAGATTAAGGGCAGCCAAATGAACTAGGGCAAGGAACGGTTTGAGAACCATACTGAAGATAGTCCAATAGTTTTGGATTGTCAAAAAAGTTCAAAGTTCATAACAATCTAGCACACTATACACCCTTGACCCTCTGTCCCACCCATATTGCTCCATTTTTCCATTATGGGGAATCCCATCCATTTTGGTCCATTTCCATTTTTGGTAAGCTACTCCCCTTAAAATTACAATATTGCCATGGATTTTCAATACTCACCCCACTAATTTCAACTTTCAAGACATGGCCCACAATCCCACTCACATAGCTTGTGTTGTGGGCCATGTTACTCGAGCTTGGCTGCAAGTATCTGACACGGATGCGAGTTCAAGTGTCAGACACGGTTTAATAATGAAAATTTCTAAGGTTTTTGGCTTAAAATGAAGTGTCCATGTGTCACATCAATGTCCGCGTGTCTAGAGTCCAACACGAGTACGTGAGGCAATATGAAAAGTCCGAGCAACATAGCTTGTGAGACTTATCCCTCTCATTTTCATAATCTTTGGTCCAAAAGCAAATGGAGCGAAATGGATAGGACACAACAAGTAAGCCTTTCCGTGGATATGCTCAATAAAAGCCCAAGAGTAGTGAAGCTTATCTTATGTGGGAAGGATTCAGAGGTACTGAGCTGGTTTCCATCTCACACTAATACTTGTCTCAAGCTGGACTCACGTATACAGATGAAAATCAGAAAGACCCAATGTGGCTGGTACCCATTTGAACTCACCATTGGACCACCGCTTAGGTAGGGAAATAGGGCAAAAACATGGGAAGGGACTAAGACATTCCAGAAATCTATGTTTAAACCGAATATTCCTGAATAGATGGATAGTGCTTAGTTTCAAGGAAAGATTTTAGTATTATCTACGACGATTTCGTAGAGGGCATAGAGGTGTGATATTTAGTGGTCGTATGGTTCACTATAGGAATTTGCAATGCCTATTCCCATTTACTATAAACTTTAGTTTCCTGGGAAGTGGCCATCATCGTTTGGTTGTACAGAGGAATATCTAAGCTCACCTAGGGGAAGCTAGGTAGGTTTAAACATAGAAAAAGGTTTAGTTGCTTTCCCCTTATTGTGTGTCTATAGCTACTCACGAATGACTGATTTCGGATACAGATTATGTGAGCAAAGTCCTTCACCATAAGGAGAACTTCTTAACCCCCTTGACAAACAACCACCGCCTAGTCTGAGTCCCTATGCCGCACAGGAACGAGTGAGCTGCAACTTATCCATAACTAACCGCAGTAGGGTTTGACATGATCAGTTGCTTTCCACTTATTGTGTGTGTAAAGCTACTCAGGAATGACTGATTTCGGATACATGTGAGTAAACTCCTTCCTATAAAGAAGATCTTCTCAACACCCTTGACACCCTTGACCAACAACCACCGCCCAGCATCTGAGGAGGTTCAAAACTTCAAATGTATGATGTTTTACTCCTCAGGAACAGTGGGGCATGGCAGAATTGGGAGCATACTAGAGGTCAGAATTGGTGCCTAATAAAGCCATTGAGGTAATAAAAAGCAAGGCTTAAAGTTCTGCCTAACTTGTTCTACTTGTTTGCACAGGATCTTCATTTCCTTGGGTTATTTTTGGCCATTATGGATGCTGTTCTTTGGAAATTATTATGGGATATCGTAATAAGAGATGTGATGGTCCAGCAATGCATATTCATAAGAAGGTGGTAGCTCTAAATGTTAGCTTCCATAAGTTGGGGTAACATTCAGGCCACCACGTTTTACATGCACCAACGTCATAAATCCTTTCCTACTTTTCCTTTTGCTGTGTTTCAAAAAGGCGGTAATAGCTTTAACGTCAACTTTCATATGACACCAAAAATGCCCCATTTGGTGCACGCAGATAGGCTAGCTTTTCGTCCCACGGGTAAGACCGATGTCTACAGCTGGAGTTTTGCTATCATTTTCCTTTTCATATGATGCAGCTATTGGGTATCACCTCAACGCATGATGCCTTACATTGACCTTGGGTATTAGCTTTGTTTTAGTCAAAGAATCACTTGACTTGGATTAGCAATCCTTTTTGGTGGAGGATTGAACAACAACCCAACCTGAGGATGAAAGATCGTGGTTCTATTTTTGGCAGCTACTAAGATATCGCTCCATATTTTGGACACGTCTCAGGGGAGTTTTTCTGCATCTCGCACTCCTTAAAATCAAAAATAACTAGTACTTTGATGACACAAAGGACTAGAGAGCCTCACTTCAAGCAAAAGGATTTTAGCATCAGATGTTCTGCATCTCAGAGCTATACTAATACTGACGTAATGTAGCAGCTCTGTTTTCATTTCCTTGCATTTGCCTTTCGTAGGTTGTCATTTAATTTCACTTAGGATTTTCGAGAGTAATATAGCCTTTTAAACCCAAGAAGTCTCCGAAAGGAGTAGAGTTTATAGATGGATGATATCTGAAATTTCCTCTCCTCTTTGCTTCTAAATTAGTGGCGTTTTGCACGACTTAGTGACTCAAATTAGAGCCTTGCTGACTCTATCCAAGCCTTGGTTTGCTTTTACTGCTTTTGATAGAGCTTGGTGCTTAGAAGCTAGTTTCTTGTTTAAGATTTTGTTGTTCTTTCCAAGAATATAAGCAACACCATGTCTACCGTTTTGTGCTCATTTTTCCTTGGCTCTAGGAAGTAAAGCAAAAAACTTCAAAGACAAGCCTTTTATAGTTCTCTTTTCGCTAAACAGGTTTGACCTTCAAGATCCTTATGCAACAGATGGAAACGCTGAAACCGAGAGACTCAGAGTAATATTTTATTTTCACTTTCATCTTCTTGAAATAGAATTTTCAAACGGTTAATAAAATAATTAACTCAAAGTAGGACATCAGACGTAGAAGGAGAAGACAGTAACAACATGGCAGCAATATGGGCAACAAATGAACAAAAAATAGTAAAGCAAGTAGCAGCAAGCCTGCAACAACTATCGCCACCGAAAAGAGAGTCCTTACAGCTAGTTGAGTTAGAACTCAGCTGCCCAAAAAATCCTAGTTCACCAAATTCTTCTCTCATTCTTGATCACCTATTTCCATCCCTTCTTAGGTTTACCCCACTTTCTCTTACATCCCACAAAAGTAATCTTCTCACACCTTCTCACTGGGGCTACTCTTTACATGTCCAACCATATTAGCCTCGCCTCCTGCAATTTGCCCTCGTCTTCTCTTCAGTCTATCAATATAATTCACACCTGCTTTTACTGGGACATTAAAAAGTCTGCCTTTAACTTGTTATTACAATACAACCCACCACCATCGTAAAAGGGAAAGACATTGCTAATAAAATAGGTGGGTGGAGTCCCTTATAAACCAGTATCAACCTATCTTAATTCTCGATTTGGGATACAAGTTATTGGGATGTTAGTAATTTCCCCTCTTTAAAAACGCAAGTCCTCATTGCATTTCAGGCATTACTCTTGGTAGAATCTACCCCCACTAGATAAATGGCCATGGGTACCACATGATCAGCACATAAATTCTGTCCAATTCACGACTGTTATAACACAAACCCAATAACAAGAGAAGATCCCTAATTTGCTCATAAAATGAACCATTAAAGTCCAAAAGAATAAGATTGGTAGGAGTCCCTTATACACTAGTATCAAACTATCCCAAACCCATGTTCATAGTGTTGCGCTTGGACAATTCATTTTAGCCTTGCCTCCCATTTCTTGTCCTTCAGAATACTTAAATTGCTTTATTTTATTACAACTTCATTCCAAATTTTATCACTTCACATCAACCTAGTATCTAGAGAGAAAGGAGAAAAAGGGGCCACACTTACAAAATAGTGTGAGATAAAGAACATCATGGACAAAACGGAAGCTAGAAAGATGTGAAAACGTCATGAACAATGGGGGTCACTTTGAAACATCTTCCCGCAAACAGATTATTTCACTAGATCAAGTGGTACTAAAGTTCTAACTTCTAAGAAATGGCAATAGAAACCCATCACATCCCAAAAAACCCTACACACCCTGCCTCTGACTACTTACATAGGATAACTGTGTCAGTGAGGATCTAGTTGAAGAGGCAACTACCCAGACCATATTCCAAGAAGGAATTGGTAGTAACTTCTATCTCTGCTTGTCCTTGCTCAATACTCTTGTTTACACAATGGGCAACTTAAATAACATCCAATAATAATTGCTACCTTCAGTAATTAGTCCAGATAGCACAAAATAACTTTCCCCAGTTATCAAATAAAATTGCGATATATGCATACTAGATTACTGATTAATCACAATGTTTTTCCTACGGAGGGTTTCCAGGGTCTCTTTGGCCTCTACCTTATCGCAATGGTTTGGCAGCACCATACCAGAGGGAGGCAGAAAGAACCATCAAGAGGACATAACAAACTGCTGCCTATGAATACGAAGTCGAAGCTGAAGGTAAAGGATACAAAAGCAAAGAAAACCGTTACTGGTTACTAGGAAGGTAATGACACTGGAGAAGAGGAAGAGTGACACATCCTCTGATTTTGTCCCCATATAAAAACATTACTCAAATATACGATCACTTTGTAGTGGAATTGGAGATGGCTTTTCCTTAGCTTAATTTGACCAATACACAAGTACTCTACAAAAGGAACAAGTACATGACACCATATAAGCAAGATTGCAGCTTGCATATGGTTGATAGGAAATTTCCTTTTACTTTGGTACCTAGTCAACTAAATATAATGAAGAGAAAATTCAAAAAGAATTTAGAGAAGACAATCTCTCAAATATTGTGTGGGGTGTTCATGTTTATCTCATTGTGCATCATCAACAAGTGCACGATAACCACATTCACGGTAATCATGACAGCACAGATATTGTAAATAAAATGGGTCTAATTTTCAGCTGATTGAAACAATCAGAATTTCGGTTGCATAGTTTCTGGCAAGCAAAAAAGCTACAATAGCAAAAAGGAAAACTCACACCATCCTACTGTCAGATCACAACAATATCTTGATTGTGTTCTGATCTTCACAAGATTAGACAGATTATACCAATATTTAATGGATTATCATAACTTCGCAGCGGAACACTTTCTTAAACAGCAGAAAGCCAGAAACCAATTAAAATCCTGAGACTTAGGCATAATTAGCATTACTAACTACAGCATCACAGGGGAACCACTTGGTTCAAATCACAGACCTGAATACCATAGGGCAGTAATCCTTCCAATGAAAATCCAGAGAATAATGTGGAGGTGTTAGCTGCGAACCCTTTCTGGGAAAAAACATCTTGATTCTGGCTTGTTCAGCAAAGTCAGTAGATCTAACTTCACGAGCAGGCACTGGTGTAATCTTGCCGACAGTGTACCTATATATTTCACATTAAAAGTTGCCTAAACATATGCAAAAAGACAAAACACCAGACTGAGTTCATAGGACATGCAGGCTACAAAAAGACAGAACACAGGATTACCTGCATATCAAAACCCCAAGCATGAAAAGAATAAATATATTAGAATTAGATAATGGTTCAAATCATATCAGTACTTACCGGATACCAAGTTGCAGATTAAGCATGAAATAGTGGCTCTGATTGCTATTGGAGATCTTGAAGCAAGAACCAGGTTTGACTTCTTTAACAGTAAATTTCCCACGATTTTTGGCCTTGTGAGACTTTCCTGAAATTTTCCTGACATGTTCTCTAATCAGAACTCCTTGCATATATTCTCTTTCGAAGACTACATCACTTGCCACCTGCCCACCACGTTGATCATCATTAGACACAGAAATGGGTTTGCTTGAGCTGTCCTTAAATTCTCTTGCAATATCAGCAATAATCCAATCTTTGTCAAAGGAAGCTCCTGACGAAATTTGGGTTGCACTTCTAACTAAGTTACCATTAGAGAACTTTTCAGAAATACTACGTTTCATCCTTGGTCCTCCACTTGTATGCTCGTCCAAACTCAGTGATGAACTACGAGATATTT
The DNA here is from genome assembly GCA_901111285.1 of Corrigiola litoralis. NCBI lineage: Eukaryota > Viridiplantae > Streptophyta > Magnoliopsida > Caryophyllales > Caryophyllaceae > Corrigiola > Corrigiola litoralis. The sequence goes on from CAAKMY010037434.1 coordinate 22,383, forward strand.
CATCTTTGAAGCCTTTATCATGGTAGCCTCTTGAACTGCTATGACACAGCTCGCCTCTTAAGCTTCCGTGATATCCTGCAGTCTTGCACCATTTTTTCAATGATATATGCTTACTACCAGCAGGGTAGTATGTTCCTCGTCCATCTTTCACACCCCTGCTCCAATTCCCACAATAACAACCCCCATCGGCAAAGCGATAGAAACCTGATCCATCTTGTAATCCATCCAACCAAAAACCATAGAATATATCACCATTTGGCCACTTCAAAAGTCCTCTACCGCACATCTTTCCAGCCTTCCATGTACCGATGTATGCATTTCCTGAACTCCAGATGTAATTCCCACTACCTTGACGAAGTCCTTCCTTCCAAGATCCTTCATAAAAATCAGAGTTAGAATACTTTTTTCTTCCAACCCCATGCTTTGTATTCATCCGCCAAGCGCCGTCATAGGTAGATCCATCGGGGGCAATGAAGGCACCTTGACCCTGGAGATAACCCCCTGAGAAATCACCCTCATATGTTGATCCTGATGGCCAAAAAATGTGTCCCTTACCAGTCATCTTTCCTTCCTCCCAATCACCCTCATAAAATGTCCCATCTGACCATGTGTATTTTCCCTTGCCATGAGGAATCACGCCCAAAAAATCACCACAGTAAGCATCACCATTAGAAAATACCCTCTGCAAAGATCTGTGTATACAAGATGTAGACATCAACCAATTACCTCCACTGAATAAAAGACAATGAAAGGAAAAACGAACAAATAAATAAATATACAAAGGGAAACGAATTACCTTTCAGTGCTCTCCATGCCACCAGCCCACCATGCAAGGTACAATTAGCAAATTCTTTTGTGCATTCCAAGACTCATTCAAAAACCTAAGCTAGATATAGAGACAAGTCACAAGTGATAATATGAGTAAAATCTATTAGAACAGCCTACACAATACACATAGTCACATACACAATCATAGAAGTTCGCCCCAGATGACACCTTAAAAAAAAAAAAAAAGAATTTTGGGGCAAGTGCTTAAATAATGAAACTAGGTCATGAAACAGGAAAACCAGAATTCCTACAAAATCTTATGAGTGCATAAAAAAAACATAGTCATGCCAAGAAAGCATGGTATGAGTATAAGGTCAAGGAACACATGCTCAAGCAGCAAGAAAAAATCCCAAAGCTAAGAGTCTTCTAAGACTATGATACTCTAATAATCTTCCACTCCATTGATTCTCATTGATACATTACTCTTTCGACACAGCACTCCAGTCGATAAACATTATTTCAAGAAGCTTACTTATGATATATAATTTTCTAAAACTCGTCTAGAAAACCTAGGAGGAGTCCTAGTAATATAGCTCTTAGAATCCTGAAGTAGGAGAACAACAGAGAGCTGTCTCATCGGTAATAGCCGCTCTTACCCAAGTCATTTTGATCACCTACCCCTACCTTAGGGTAAATATTAGGCTTTTATCTGACAAAAGTATGCTTCCACACCACTCACACCCACAGTACAGTCCCACCACCACGGTCGTAGCTAACTAAGCTATATACTCAACAAGTCACTCAAAACTCGCATGTTCCATCACTGAACTTATTCATTTACTACTTCACCAATTTCCAAACTTACAGGCATTACTTACTAGATTCGATCAACCAAAAGATTCCCTTTTTGTAGTGTACCTAATTCAATGTTTTATAACACAACTTATTAAAAGTGACAGTCTAATATTAACTTACAAGTCGAGTCAAAATGGTCCCTTTTAATTAACACTATACTAGATGTGACCAATTTAAAATAAAAAAAGTGATCACTCTAATACAGTCTAACTTAAAATTAGACGTTCTCACATAAGACATTCTGATTTCCAGCTTAACCAGAGGTCTCGGGTTCAAGCCCCTGGAATGCACCCCTGGTGCTCCTACTCGGCCCGAACCCGGATGGTGCAAACAAAAAGAAACCATAATGATCAACAATTCGTAATCACAATTAGCATAAACCAAACACCACCGAATTAAGAGCAGTACATAAACAGTGAAATAGTAACCGTAATAGGAAAGATTCTGAAAACTGACCGACAAGTGCAAAGAAGAAGGAAGACTTGAAGTGGAAGTAAGCTGAAGAGGGAGACACAAGTGTTGCTGATGTTGTTGCTGTGAGAAGGAAATGATGCTTTGCTTTAATCGTAGGATTCTTGTTCGCTTATTTGCTGCTTTAACTGTGTCGTTACTTGTTGGGTTGAGTTTGTTTGTTTGTTTCAGTTTAGACGCACTCACACTTAGAAATAGAATAGGGAGGGAAAATAAAAAGACAGAATCAATAAGTCTTTTCTGTCACTCACTCACTCACTCACTATCGGTCTCATGCATATTACAAGGCAAGCATATGTTCCCTTCCCATCGCTTTCTATTCAATTATTATTCTTTTTTGATTTATAATAATAATAAAACTGCTCTGTATGTTGTTACAGGATCATCTGATCGTATCGTAATTATAAAGTTAGACGATTGAGTTTCCAATAATTCAGGTGCTTGTTTCCGACCAAAATGTCCTATGATAGTTTTTTTTTTTTTTTTAAAAAAATTGATAATAATAATCCACTTTTGCTCGGTCTGACAAAAATAATCCCACCTAACGAAATATATATCAATAATCCCACCTTAAAACTTAGTTGATGAAAATGGACCTCCGCTGATCAGAGACAAAATTCCGGCAAAAAAGCAATGATGTGGCTTATTTCAATATTTTTTTCTTTTCTAATCAAGTTTATTGCCTTAATTAAAATTCATTTAAAGTTCAAAAAATAGCTCCAATTAGAATTGAACCCATTACCTTTGACTTAAATTGTAAACTACAGGGCCAAACAAGCTACAACACTTTCATGATTTCATCAGAACTTTAAACATTATAACATCATCTTTATGTAAGCTCCTCACCCCAACTACACCCACAAGGCCACAAGTCCACAACCCATCTTCACCACCAACCTCCAACAACCCATCCACATCCCCGACGGCACCACCCTACAATAACCCAATAACCAAACTACCAAAACCCACCCTTCAACAATCCAACGACCACCCCTATGTTACCATCCCCTCAAGTGGATAATTCGCGACCCATCAAGAGTTGAAGAAAAGAAGAGGACGACGGTGTGGGAAGGCGATTTTTGTTGCAGGCCGTGTTGGTGGAGGCGGTGGTGTGGGAAGGCGTGTGGGCGTGTCAAGAGACAGGAAGTGGCAGAAGCAGCGGTGTCGATCGGTGGAGTTTTTAGAGACGAAATAAGGGTAGAGCTGTAGAAGACGAAATTGAAGAGGGGGGGGGGGGAGGGGGGCAAAACAGCTAAAGTCATTGGTTTTAATTTCCTACAAGATCATAAAAGTGTGGTAGCTTAGTTGGTTGTATGTTTTATAATTTAGATGAGAGGTCATGAGTTCAAATATCATGAGAGATGTTTTTTGAAATGAAATTGAATCTTAATTAAGCTAATAAACTTGAAGATAAAAAATATTAATTAAAGCCACGTCATTATTTTTGGCCGGAATTCTGTTTATGGTGACCTGAGGTCCATTTTCGTCAATTAAGTTGCAAGGTGGGATTATTGGTATCTATTTCGTTAGGTGAGATTATTTTTGTCAGACCGAGCAAAGATAGGATTATTTTTATCATTTTTTCCTTTTTTGTATAGGCGGGTAATGAGGATTATTACCGGGTCGGGTCCATTTTGAGTTGACTTTATGTATTCATGTTAAACTCTTGGGAGGAAGGGAATAAGGGAGGAGTTTTTTTCCTAACAGTCATTAGTGGGGTTTGAACTTGTGATCTCAATGTCACCAAGTAACATCTCAACCACTAGCAAATAATGAAGTTGCCTAATTTTTCTGAAGGGTTTTCTAGACACATACAAAAACTATTTCTCAAAAGTTGAGGATTAAAATAATTCCCCAAGAGTTTGAGTTATGTTTCTCTAGCAAGGTTGACAAATTTAAAAGCTTTTATATTTGTTATTATTCATTAAAAAATATGGATTGTTTTTCAATAAATGTCATGGCTTGACAATCCACTCTTCTAATTTAATATATATTTTCCTCTAAGAAACCTTAAAATTATCTTTAACTCAGCGTTTGGTGAATTTCTAATATTTAAGAAGTAAGTCCATTGCTTTTCTCAATCACTCCATTATTACATATTGCTAACAAACATAAATCTTGATGTTTTAGCTTTCCTATAAGTTATGGCATTTATTGAATAAACTATACATGAAAGAATTAAGTGATGATATAGTTGACTGATATAGGATAGCCTATTTTTGGCATTTCTTAGAAATAAAAAGTTGATTGTATTATGGTGGAAAAGTTTGTTACTCCCTTAATCTTTTCACTTTTCACGTTTGCTAGTGCAAATTTTAGATGCTAAATATCTTTAGTTATATGTTAGTAAAAATTATAAAAAGTCAATATTCTTAATCTACTCATTAAGACAAATAAAAATGGATACACATGACTATATTTTATCTTATATGTTGGAAAGAAATTTATAGTCTAACTAAACTTATGAATAGTGTTTCAAAAAAGGTCACTCACTCACAATCTCTCCCCTCTTCAACCCATTACCCCATCTCTCTCCTGAAACTCTATAATCACTCACTCGCTGCTCTCATCTTTACTCATCCTGAAACCCTAATTCTCAAATCACTCACTCGCCTCTCTGTAACTCACAAGCTTGGTGTGATGTCTTCATCATTTAGGTCTGATCTACCCTTGTCCTAATACTGTTCCTGACGATTATGACGCTTATATGGAGTACTTAATGAATGTCAGATTGATAGCACTAGATACTTTATGACGGGTATGATATGGGTAACCCACAAAAGGAAGATGACCTGGAGGTTACTTCTACTCTAACTCCTCTAACGCCGCCAGAAACGCCTCCGTTTCACCAGCGTTCGTGGTGCGTTGTATCTCCTTGAAATGAGACACCCCAATATTGAGTACAACTGGTGTCACTATTTCATTGGGCTTGATCGTTTTAAGACTATTTCCTTAATTATTTCGTATTTCCTCGCTTTTAAGTTATTTGTCGTATTTATTACCAAATGGCTTTACGATGATTATTTCCGAACTTTTAACTTAAAAGTTCATGTTGGATTTTACAACACTATTTTACAAGTGTTTGGTCGGCCTTTATTTTACATCGAAAACCTCTTTGGGCTCATTTGTTAATTTTTTTTTTGAGGGAATTTAGTGAGATTTATATTAATCATGAGTGAAAAATACAAATCAATGGTATCCGTCCAAATGACAAACCAACATATGAGAAACTGAATCTAACAAGTAGGCCAGAAATCAACAAAATCACAACTAGACATTACATCTCAGACCAACAAAATTCTGAATAGCAGCAAATATCTGATCTGCAGTCCTGTATTGGTCAGCAAAAGTTCTTGAATTCCTCTCCAACCAGACTTCATAGATAGTGTGAGTAAGGGCACATCTAAACATCTTCTTTCTGACTCCCTTACCTCTGATACACCTCCTGGTCCAATAAAGCTCTCTACTTAGGTGAAGTGAACTCCTCTGAAAACCCAACCAGAACAAAATCTGTGACCAGATGGATTTGGAGAAAGCACACTTAAACCAAAGATGATTCCTGTCTTCTGTGTCCTGATTACATAAACGACACTTACTGGATATATGAAAACCACATCTCTGCAAGTTACTATCAGTAAGTAAACCATTCCTTGTAGCCAAAATAGAGATGACATCATGTCGAGGGAATACATCAGAATCCAGCAGAGGTTTCAGAACTGGCAAAAGCCTATTCTTACTTCTGAAAAGGTATGCTGGGGATAGCAAAAGCTTATCAGAAACATATCATTTCTTCAAAGTGTCCTGAGCATTATTTACATTACCACAGGCACTGATGAACTCATTCCTTATCTTGAATATATTCTTCACAGTAGCTCAACAATCAGGCTTTGGCAACACTGTCCAAGGAGAATCATTATTCAGAGCATACTTTGCAATCCATTTACTCCACACACCAGAGGCAGGGGCAACAAGCTTAAAAAACCACTTCATGAACATAGCCTTATTCCAGATTAGTTCTTCTTTTATACCCAAGCCACCTTCCATCTTAGAAGCAGAAAGAGACAGCCAGCTAACCATAGTGAGCTTACTGCCATGCTCTGGAATACCCCAGAAAAACTCCCTTCACATTCTATGAATCTTTTTGACAACAGCCACGGGAAGCAAAAGACCACCACACTAGAAATTCTCAAGTCCAAATAGGGCAGAATTTATAAGCTGGGCTTTACCTGCATAGGAGAATGATTTAGGAGCCCAATGAGAGATCTTAACTGAAATTTTGTGAATCAAAGCATGATGCATTTTAATTGTCAGCCTAGATGAATTGATTAGGAGACCTAGATATCTGAAGGGGAATACACCCTCATAGTACCCTGTAGCAGACAATATGCTAAGCTTAGTTTGAGCAGAAACACCCTTAATAAAGATAGATGTCTTATCAGGATTGGCCTGCAAACCAGAAAGAGAAGCAAAGCTATCCAAGCATGCTGAGATGGCTTTTACAGAGTCAACACTGCCCTTATCATCAGATCATCAGCAAAAATGACATGAGAGATTTGAAGCTCTTTGCATTTAGGATGAAATCTGAATTTAGAGAGCAAAGGCAAAGATCTCAGTTTTCTGGATAGAATCTCCATACAAAGAACAAAGAGGTAAGAGGAGATAGGGTCCCCTTTCCTAAGGCCACACTTTCCATCAAAGAACCCATGGATTCCACCATTTATGCTCAATGAAAATCTAGAACTTTGCAAGCAAACAGAAATCCATTGAACAAACAGATCAGTTAATACTTCCAATAAGAAGTTTCATCCCACTGAATCAAAAGCCTTTCTAATGTCTACTTTGATTAGACATTTAGAAGAGATATCTTTTCTGTCATAGCCTTTAACCAATCCATGAGTAAGCATAAAATTCTCAAAAATAAGCCTATTTGTCACAAAAGCAGCTTGCTCAGGCCCTATCAGAAAGGTAAGATTACTTTCAATCTATTAGCCAAAATCTTGCTAATGATCTTGTAGAGAACATTACAGCAGGAGATAGGCCTGAAATGTGCAACACTTGTAGGACATTGCTTCTTTGGAATCAAGACAATAAGTGTAGAATTGACTTGAGAGAGAAGCTTCTTTGATCTGAAAAAAAGAAAGAATAGCAGCAATAATATCATCCTTGATTATGCACCAAGCATCCCTGAAGAAACCAGAAGATAGACCATCAAGGCATGGGCTCCTATCAATACCAATAGACCAGATAGCTTCCTTAATCTCCTCTGTAGTAATTTCCTTAATTTAATGAATCTCTCTGTACATCATCCAGAACAGGACCAGAGCCCAGACTAGCAGAATCAAGATGTTGAGTAGCTTTATCAGAGCCTAAAAGATCAGAATAGTAGTTCACAAAAGCAGAAGGAATATCATCACCAACACAGATATTCCCATTAGTGTCATCAATTTGACATATAAACTTCATATTTTTCCTCTCAGCAAGCAAGGCATGGAAGTAATGTGAATTACCATCTATATCATGAGAGTATTGCACTTTAGCTTTCTGTTTTAGAGAGCTAATTTCAACATTTCTAAGCAAACGATAATCCTCCTTAAGAGCAGCCTCAGAAGCATGCAAGGCACCATTTAAAGGGTCAAACTGCATTTTAAGCTGGCAATCTTCAAGGGCTAATCTAGCAAACTCTGTTGTGCCAGATAAATTAGAAAAATGCTCTTTATGCATCCTCTTAAGATTAATTTTAACAACCTTCAGTTTGGAGACCACTCTAAACATGGGAGTACCTGAAACAGGATGAGACCTGGCCTCTTGCACAACATCTAAGACAGTAGGGTTAGAAGACCAGAAATTCAGATATTTGAATTGATGGCTAGGAACCTTACTAGACTCAGGAATGGTGACTAAGAAGGAAAATGGTCATAAATTCTAGCAGGAGGGAAAAAGCAGATGAGGAACTGAAATGAGAGAGCCAAGCAGAATTTACTACAGCTTGATCAAGTTTGAACCATTTCCTACAAGAGCCATCCTGGTTATTAGTCCAGGTGAAAAAACAACCCTGATAAACCAAATCCACTAACCCAGAAGCAAATAAAGCATCCTAAAATTCCTGCATATGATTGATTGAAGGAGGACAATTACTGATTCTTTCCTCAGAAGTAAGAGTAATGTTGAAGTCACCCAACACCAACCAAGGCCTAGTAGTGGAAGCACTAACTTTACAGTGAAACAACCAAAGAGGCAGCCTATCTTCAGCCATATTTGAGTATAAACAAAAGTGACAAAGAAAGAAACCCCAGACAAGATCTTAGTGACCTTAACATGAACAAATTGAGCATGTGAATGCACAATTTCAATATCCAAACATCTTGATTTCCATAAAACCCATATGCGCCCATTATAATGGGATGAATAGTTGCAAAAACTATTAAATCTACCAAACTTACCACTAAGAACTCTTTTAGAAATCTTCTCCTTTTTTCTAGTCTCCATTACAGGAGCTACATCCACTATATTCAAGCTTAGGAAATGTAAGACTTCCTGCTGCTTGGAAGGGTCATTAAGACCCCTAATATTTCATGCTGATATAATCATAAGGCCTCCTGGGAAGTAACACTTCCCCCAGGATCCCCTTCATCCAGATGAATTGGAATAGCCACAACCTTCACCTTCTTGTAGGGAGCACCACCCAAGAGATTAGCAGATAGTGGAGACTCAGAGGGCACATCCTCCATTCTACTATCTAGAACTTCAGGCTGTTGTTTAATCCCAAGAGCCTGAAATCGATTGAACACATCAGTATTAAAAGTTTTCTTCTCAGCGGTCCTGGAATGTTTATGAGTCACAGTTGTGAAGCCCTCAGTATCTATGAGGCAAGGCAATGATTCAGTAGCATGCTCAGAGGAAACATGCTGCTGATCAGTAGGATGATGTTGAGATATAAGGGTCTAACTGAGGAAACATAACCCAAACAGGAAATGTTGAGATGCTATCCATGTTCTGATAGAAAACAGGTGACCATTTCTTCAGCGTGAGAGGGCATTTCTTCCACATCCAAGGACCACCCCTCAAAACAGAGTCAATATCATCAACAGAAGAGAAACTAAAACAGAACCATCCCTTTCTATAGTACCTTACTATAGCCTTCATTTTCCAGTGTGAACGAACAAACTCCTGAAGATCGGTCAGAGTAGGTCTGGCCCCTATCACCTGACCCATCAACGAGTTCTCCTATTCCATAAGGTCGTCAGATATATCAGACAAGTCAACCACTACTTCGTCTAAATCATCAACAATATGGTTCAGCTTCATACTATAATCATGGCGGATAACCTTTTTCTTCCATTCCCAGGTAGTAGGACGACCTGAGTTGGGTTGAGTACGGTTACCTAGATAACTAGAGTCATCAGAAACCCTAGCTTCACTAGCAACAGGCTGATAATCCACTTGCTTAACACCATAATCACCATCCACTATAGTAGGTTAAGGAACACTAACAGGATTGTCCTTAGAATTCATACCTGCCAGCTGGCCATGCAAGAAATCCCCAAAAGTGGGCTGAGTAGGGCTGTGCACCTGATTCTCGGTCTGGGTATTATTTTGTGGGTTATTTTGTGGATCATTTTCTGCCAAATTAGTAAGGTTTTAAAGAGAAGAGTGAGAGGAAACAAAATTTTCGGTTGATTTGAGCGGGGGACCTGTTTTAGAACGAGTTCTAGTCACCATTAGGAGAGCTTAAGATGTAGCTTGAGGAAGAAGAAAGCTAGACCTTTTAGAGAGAAACCTCTCTATCTCTCACTAACATGCTCTTATTTTCATTAATTACAAGTGCAATGGCCGTACTATTCTGTTGGGCTCATATTTTAACAAAGAGGCATCTTTGGGGTAAGGAAAGGGACAAGATGGGCCAAAGCCCACCTTTTTCCCCTTCTCCTAAAACCTTCCACATACAAAAAAAACAACTCTCCTCCTCCTAAACCCAATATGTATGCACATGGCTTGGGGGCTTTTTGGAAATCGTGAGACCTTGTGGTGGTTGTTGCGGTTGCCAAGGGTTGTTGAGGTGGTTGTTTGTGTTGTTTGTTGTGTTTGTGTGACTCGGCCATGCCGAGAAGGAGGAGAGAGGAGGCCGAGGGGAAAAGAGAGGTTGAGGGGGCAAGGGGGACCCAGCCGGGCCACCGCCCTGCTACCCAACCGCGTTGTGGTGGTGGTGGCGTGCTCGGTGGGGCTGTTCCCCACCTCCGTCAGCCACGCACATGGCTCGACCTTGAGGCCGAGTTGTGTTGTGTGTGTGGCGTGTTGTTGTTTATTTTGTTGTTATTGTTAGTTGTTAGTAATTAGTTAAGTTAGTTAATCCATGTGGTTGGGTTAATGGTTGACTAATTTGATGAAGGGTTGACTGTTTTGAGTATGGTTAATTTAGGTTGACTTTTGGGTTAAAAAGTCAAAAGGTGGACTTTATGGGACTTAGACTATGTTTTTAGTAAATCTAGACGTCTTTTCTATTTTTAGAAAGTGATTGATTGAACTAGTTTAATAACTTTAGTGTATTAAAGTTATTTGTTTGATCGTTGTAGTTTCGGGTTTTGTCAAGAGGACATTCCTTGATTAGATTTGTTATTCCCGAGACTTTATTCACCTTTGAAAGGTAAGTGAATATTCTTAACACCCTTGTTTGTGTGTTATGTGGCTTCCGAGCTTGGCATTGATCATGTCTTTTATTTACTATGCTTTGATTCGTATTTATCGCATGTTATGATTGTATGTGAACTCATGTCATCATAATAATGTTGAATCATGCAATCTACTTGCAACCTTGAAACCTGAATCGTGGTCTTGCCACCATGATTCCCACTAGAGTAACAAATAACTGGGAGAGAAGGACCGATCTCTCGCATCTAGTATTCCCAGGAACATTGTGCCTACAACTATTTCGTGGGGAGGTGATCACTTAAGCTAATAGACAAATGGACGTTCTCTCTAGCGGTAAAGTGTAGATGTATGACTTCACACTCGGTATGGATTTGGAATGGAACTAGAATGGAATTGGATATGAACTTGCATTGCATTTGCACTTGAACTGCTATGATTATGTACATCTACCGTGCATGCTTGAACTATGGTTTAGTTTATTTGCTTACTCGGCTAGATTAGTGAAGCTTGATGTTTAGGGTCGTTCCCCCTCTGAAACTTATACTTCGTGGCTGTTTTAGTGTATAGCTGCAGATAGAGATCGTGCATAATGACTACTTGCATTGAAGGGCATGACTAAGGAGCTTTCCTATGTTTTTAATGATGTTTTCAAGTGGTGTCTGTGCAAAGAACTACATTTAATGATCTTTATTTAAGTTGGAGTTTAAAAGACCATGTCTTTGATGTTTTGGAATTATAAACTATTTCTAGAGTTTTCATACTCTTAGTATTTTGTTATGTTTTAAGACTTCCGTTGAATTTGTGTAGACACCCCTATGGGACCCGAAATGGAACCCTACTTGTGACTGAACCGGATACTTGAATCAAAACATGGAAGCCGCTACTTAATTTTTTAGGGAATTAAGAAACCCTGTGCTCAACATGCCTCCAATGACCTAAGCCATTTAGAGAACCCACATGGCCCATACACGTATCACCACATTAGTTTGCTCGATGTTCGGGAGGTGGATTTAGATCGAATGGATCGTCAATCTACCCTACTAATCGATTCATTCCTTTACACCCTTGGCAAATGACTTCAACTCTTGACCCTTAGGCTAGATTCATGGTTCGGGACTGGGAAGTTACAACTAGGGAAGCCATAAGACACCCTCGTTGCCCTTTCGGTCTTTACTAAGCACAAGTGTTAATTTAAGCCTTTTCGTTGTGTGTTACATTTAACAAGATTCATACAAGTGCTGTATTAGGTGATTCATTTATGAGCATTCAAACTTAGCCAACCATTAGCATGCTATTCCCATTTCACAAACAATGTTATATAACTTGCCACTCATGAAACATGCGTAAACACACTAACATGAACCCTAACAAGATCGTAAACATCCATCTATACAAATACATAGAAAGAGGCCTAGCATGGCTCTAATTCATAATTA